>JAVFBW010119564.1:0-15077 GCA_034783835.1 Mopalia ciliata
GAATCAGTACGCTGGTTGTTGGCGGTAAATAGAAAGAAAGATGCAATGGCGATTCTTAGGCGAGCAGCAAAAACAAACAACATTTCTTTTAAAGACAAAGTGGCACCGCTTGTTGAAGGAATAGAATTCGGTTCTGTCAATGTCTTCAATTCACTTCAAGATTTAGCGATGATAGATCGAACGGTATCTAGATCAAACATTAGTCTGACATTAACTTCAGCTTCACCATCTGCTGACCAAATTTCCAACCAAAATGGTAAGTTTGAAATTGGCGGTCAAGCAGAAGTATGCCAGATGAAAGAAAAGTCTGCTGAATTGGATGAAAAACAAGAAATGCTTTCACCTGAGGTCAATTGTGATGAAACTCAAAAAGCAAAACTTATGGATCTCTTCAGACACCCCACATTGAGAAAAAACATTCTCATCAGTTCTTTTATATTGTAAGTTATTTGGCCTTGTAAGTACGTGAATAAAGATAGCGACATGAAAGTTGACGCGTTGTCTTGTTTTGAATGACAAAAGATTACACAGTTGTAACTTAACACCAAACTAGCATCATTGGTTAAATCTTTGTCTATAAATTAAATATATGGATGAAAATGAAAGAAAACACGAGATTCTACCATCTGACATCAAACTTGTTTGCATTTACAGTAATTATTTTGAATATAATAAATAAGACACATGTTATTTTCGATTCTCCTAACAATGATGTGACAAGTCTCACTCGAGTCTCTGTAACTCAATCTTTGGAAACGCTAGACTTTTTACCTGGAGAAGATAGTTAGTATCGCGGTGGCAGCAATCAAAATATTCTCTGAATAAAAACTTATAATTGGAAAGAATTTGACAAAGGGTAGTTATCGAATAATTCTTTCTCTTAGCTATAAACTGTCCAATTCAACGACAACATTTATTAAATTGAACTTTTGTGTTTGGTCTAGAAAATCGATATAGTATAACAAGTTATTTTGATCCTTGGGCTGTCTTTCAGGTTTGTTGATGTTCTATTGTATTATGGTCTTCTATTGATGTCCTCTTCGCTCGCTGGAGACAGATTCATTAACGTTATGTTAAGTGGTGCTGTAGAGATTCCCGCATATGTCATTTGTATTTTTGTCCTCAGTCGGTAAGTAAAATAAATATACTTTTCTCTGAGTGATATCAAACACAAACTTATGTTTTATCTGATGTTATATACTGTTATACAGAACATATAATAAAATACAAAAGAATCTAGAATTAAATCATTAATAAATAGTCAATACCTTAAATACGATAAATAGACAAATATCAAAGACTTTACAATCACATCATTAAGAAATATCCTATACTGCTCTAAAAAATCATCACAAAAGTTATGGAAATGACTTTATAATGCTTTTAACCAGGAATTTCCCTTATGCTGTTGGAGACATTCCATACTTATTTTTGGAATAATCGTTGGAGTTGCGACAAATTGCAAACTGAGTAAATTAACAACTCCAATAAAATATGAACATATACTTGATCAGTTGGAATTTTACTGCAACCACAATGGTTTATGAAGAAGCGACTGTTTGGCACGAAGATAGAACTGTTATCGACATGCTTTGACATATATAGATAGTCTCATTTGTATCTCACGTGATTTATCAATTTATTCTGATCCTGCAAGTTTTCTGATCGTAAAATATGGAACATAACGCTGCTTGTGATTTCCTTAACTATTTCTCCAACATATTTTATTCGCATCACATCCCAAGTTCGGTATTGACATCTTAATTATTCTCCTGCGTTTTATCCCCCTGTTTTTTATTATTATTTTGCAGGCTGATTAATTTATTTTTGTACAAATTAAAAAAGTTATTTTCATTTATTTTTAGTGGTGCCTTTATCCTCGTATCATTTATCTTATCAAACGAAGTACAATATGCAATCTTATCTCAGACCTAGTGACCATGATTTGAACCCTGTTATCTATGTACTTTTACTTCGCGCTGTGCATTACGATATTCACCCTCTGCTTTATTAAACTTACATGCCCACTTCATAACCGGCTTGTGGCTATCAGCTTTGTCTTCATTACTTCACACGGCAATATAATCATTAGTGTCTCTTTTAAAAATAGTTCGAGCCACATGCCAATTTACTGGTTATATAACAAAATATATATAAAAATTTAAAACATTTAGAACATTTTTAAGAATATTTTGAGCCACATGCCAATTTACCGGTTATATAACGAAATATATACTGGTATATAAAACTTGGAAACATTTAGAACAATTTTAAAGATATTTTGAGTCACATGCCAATATAGTGTTCACTCATCCAATAAGATTATATGGATTTCTTTCCAGTTTGTCAGATATAACTGAATTTCCATCGCTTTGCACCTATGTTAAAACTTATTTCCGATGTCCTGACGGTGTAATCAATATATTCATTACCAGAATTAGTATTTAGTTGATAAACAGTACATTTTCATTTGGTTCAATTGGTTGGACTGGATTTGGAATGTTTTGCTTTTAAAATTTTCTCTGAAAGTAAATTCCCATTAATGTGTATAGTTAACAGTGCCCTGTTTTTACTAATATACGAACAGGTACATAGATATAGTGGAATTGGGGTGGACTGGGCTGGGTTTTCGATTAAACATTGTTTTGGATGACATTTAGTGTTATTTGTAAGCATTTTCGCCTTGATATCAACTGAGATTAAATATGTACAAGCTATGATTAGCTAATGTAGTTCTCAATCCCTGTAAAATCAGCAACGTATGTTTATTTTTACTGAATAATTTGTATCCTCATATACCACAATTTGTGGTCTGAGCTGTAATAAAGAAATTGAATTGAATTGAATTGAATCACGATTTAAATTTTTGCTTTCTGTCTTTTTCAGTGTTGGAAGAATACCATGTATGCTTGGATTCCATGTCTTTACTGGCGGCATGCTGGGTTTAGCTATAATTGTCAACGTCTCTAATGGTAGGTGCCCATGACGTCAAGAACATTTTCTTTTTCTTTTGAATCTGATACAAGAATGTGGGATTTGTATTATACATGTATGATACCTGACCTGCACGTGTAGTTTCGGGTGGTAAATTTGTTTCCAAAAATCAAGATCAAGAAAGACGTCAGAAACCGATGTCGATTGAAATAGGTAAACATTCGATGTAGACCGTAGCATCGGTATCGTTTATAAATCTCTCTGTATTCCACATCACAATCGCCTGTGACCGCACAAGACAAATCGGACCGCCATCCTGGAAAAAAAATCCGGCAGCTACAATACTGCCTACAGGAATATTGATACAGTGTAAAGGTTTAATTCATTTTTAAAAATATTAGCTTCTATATAAAAAAAGTTGTTTTCGCTATAAAATATTTATATTTTATTACTTAGTCTATATTTAGTATGTTCTAATTCCAATAAATATTTATGACAGTTTTATTTTCAGCATTTAAAATGTTACTGTCTGTAGAATATGATAGCTCGACTGCCACTCTCAGTCTCAATAAAGTGTTATTATTTTAAAAGTAATTTATTTAAATCGCATATAGAGTGAGGGAAATCATATTTTACTTATACACTGACATATAGGCTGAGTTGATAAGTATATCCTATTTTCCGATGACTCACGTGCTAATATCGCAAACGGTGATATCGGGTGATATCGGACTCGAGCTTCAAGATATAGTACATTATACTTCAACCGATCCCGGAAGGTTATACTCAAAATAATATTACTATTACCAAATCACCGAAAGCGTATTTTTGTCATTCCGTCCGTCACACATGATTGTAAAAACGCTAGCTTGAAATCATATTCAACGATTAACTTCAAACTTGGTATGTAGCTTCCTCCTGTTAAGACGACAGAACGGATTGCAATAACGTTTAATAAAATGGCCGTTATTACATAATTTTACAATATTCCTGCCTGTATTTTTTGTGAAAACGATAAGTAGAGAACAAATTCCCGGATTAACTTCATACTTTGAATATAGCTTCCTGTCTGTAAGACAATGGGTGGGATTGAATTTCACTAAGTTCCGTAAAACAAGATGGCCACCATTGCATTGTTCATTGCATTGCTTTCACGCCAATGTGTTGTGAACATGGCCATTTGGAGAACAAATTCACAGATTAAATTGAAACATGGAAGTAATCTTCCCCCTACTATGACATAGGATAGGATTGTATTTCATCACGGCAAACACCCTCGGTTAAAAGCCAACAGTTAAAAACCCTCGGTTAAAAGCCTTCATAGTGCTGGTGGCTCGCCGAAGCGAAAAACTAGAGATTGATACTTACGAATATTTGTAAATAACTATATATGAAATAGTTTTGAACAATTTGATCTTTTGAGATATTTTATCCAAAAACAAAAACAAAACAAAAACAAGAAAAACCAACAAAAAAACATACAAAAACAAAAACAGCAAAAAATTATATATATATATATATGATATATATGAACACTATTGTATGTCCTTTTAGATTGATTAGTTTCTTTTTGATGTATACTGCCATGGATGCAGTCTGTTCGAAATTTATCTTTATTTAGATAACCTTTGATGAATGAGTTATACTATTTGTTCAGGCCACAGCGTAGCTGAAATACCGCTGAATGTGGCGTTAAACACCAATCAATCAATCAATCAATTACGGATTAAATTAGCCCTGGACAAACATAGTTGATAAACTGATCTTCCCGACAATTTTTTATATGCCATATGAGACTTTAAATCGCCAATTAGCCTTGTTAAAAAATACGGGTTCAGGTATCTGTTGCTAACCCGGCATTTTTCTCTCTTCTAACCGTACTGTAGACTTGAAATGTTAGTAAAACGGTTTCGTAACTTCCACTTTTTAGGCATGTGTACCTAAGGATACACCATTATTAGATTGGGATGATAAACCTGTCATAGGCCGGTAAGTCTAACTGCAAAATCCACTGTAGGCAATTACACGATTAGAAGCCCTGAAATTCAGTAGCTACCGTACTACTAGTTGTGCAATTGGTACTTTATTTTGGACTGGTGTTATATTGGGTATTTTGTCCTAGAACGTGCACTAATTTAGGTATAAATCGGTAACGTACTATTTGTACATTTGTGAAATAAGATTTTGGGGGATATTTGATATGATTCAAAAATAAAAGCTCGTTCAACAAGATCCATACTTTGGTAATTTAAATTACTCTAAATGTGCTTTCTGAGCTGATAGATACATATACATCTGGACAATTAATTGATAACTTAAACAGACGCTAAATTATTGGCAAGACTTTGCGTTTCTTGTGTATAAACTATTATACTTGCAATGTATCTTATCTATCTCTAATCAATTTAGACACGTGTCTGTCTATCGACTGTGGATTAAGTCGATACACCAGTCAAGGTTGTTTGCCGTTTCAAGTCCATCAACGGGAGTTGGGCAACTACCGATGAAAAACAGCACATAAAACACTATGGAATTGTGAATGTGTGGCGGGACAGCACGTGCCATTCATCCTTGAATGTTTTGCCACGGTTCGCTTTCTCCTGTGTTGCGTATATTGACATGCTTGAATTTTAGCCACGGAACCGTCTCGCTAAATTAGTGTTTATTGGACTATGCTTTTGTGTCAAACTTTAGTTTCTTCTTGCCTTCACACAGCAGCGTGTCAGCCTAATGCGTAAACGAAACCACTCTCTTCGTCGTTGGCAAAACCTGCTTACAGAGTAAAAGAGTTGGCAATGGTGCTATTGGATGCAATGCTCATTGTTAACTTTAATTACCCTGTAGCATAGAATTGCAAACTGTGGGTGATAACGAATTTATGTAGCTATGGATTTTATGTACACATCTGCCATGTTAATTGATTATATGTAAGAGATTTACAGTGCAGTGTCCGTTGAGAAATAGAATGATGTAGTTTCGAATTCTGTATTATGTTACTTCAGACATTAGCGACACAATTCACTAATAAAGGACAAACTAAATTGGAAAACAAGTACTGCTTCTTTCCGTTTTCAACATGATAAATAATTTATCCCTATGAAACTGCTAATATTGTCACTTTATATATCGTTGTCCTTTGAACAAAGCTAGGACGGTTACCTTTCATGTTGTCTGTTAGCTTGAATAAGTTTTATCTGTGTTGCAGAACACCTCATTAGAAGGAAGGCTTTGGATATCTTATACTATTTCCTTGCAGATTTACTAAAGGATGTTTGTGAATACTATGACAGGATAGAAGAAAGAAGACTGATTTCGATTGTTCGAATGTTTTGATAACTTAAATCAGCGTTATGCTTATCACCTGCTGATGCTTACATGAAAAATAGCAGCTAAACATTACTGCATATATTAATTACACAAAGCTTAAATAAGGTATATAAGTGAACATATAATAATATTCAGCATAATAGATACACTACCAAACCTTGTGCATTGTTTCGATGGCACATTTGCTGGGGCAATTTACTTCCTAAATTATAATTGTGATCGGAGGCCAACTGACCCCGTAAATAGTTTGGCTTTCGGTTTGAGTTCAACCGAACATGTATCATGATCAGAACTATTTTACACTAATGTGCGATGATATAATTAGTCTGACGGTACAATTGCCAATTGCAAAACGAAAACAAGCAAGCCGTCTCTATATACGCTTCAATACTTTATGTCAAGACTGTGATTTAAGTTGGGTTAATTATCAGTGGATAGATAGATATACATTAATGTTTGCTTGCCAACTGACGACAAACACAAACCGAAATAACGCGTCAAAATAGTTAGTGATTGAATTACAGTAGGTGGGGGAAAACGCTCTGTTACTATGAGTGTGCTGTGAGTCTACTTTTTTCATTTCATTTTTTTTTTAGGGAATCCAAAATTTCGGTGTCTGTGAAACTTTGTTTTTAGTTCGTACCATTCGTATCCTAAGTTTACTGATTAGGGCAAGTTTTTCGCTTAGCTCACTGGTACACAAGTAAAGGTTACTTGTTGAGATTTTCCTTGGCGTAATTTTGTTGAAGAGATAAAGCCTTGTTCAGGTTTAACTTTGTGTTGTTGAGATTGCAATACACAGTTCATGGTAGGGTTTTATGTTGAGCTACGATAATCAGTTATTGGATGATAGAATTCATGTACATGTTTTGTTGGGGTTACGTTACAGGACCTACGTTAGTTTTTTCCTCAGAGATAGCAATCAATCATATTGAGTACTTGGGGTTACGGTTTAATGTTGAAGTACATTCAGTCTCACTGGTTAGTTTTGTTTATTTTTTGTTTAGCTTAGGTTATCAGTAACCGGCTTACTTTGTTAGAGTTGATGTCATTTGTTTAACTAAACCTGAATTTTGCGTTAGTTTTTGTTAATTTACAGTAATTTTATTTTCTAATTATATTTTGTTCTAAAATCTAAATTATTTTATTAAGATTCAAACATTTCAAGTTCAAATATTGATTTAGATTAAATAAAATTTAGTTTATTTGTATTCCAAGGAGTAAATTCAATTTTAAATAATCTTTTTAATAACGGGTTTTAATTATTTTTCAAATACAATTATTATAATTGTGAGTAAATTATTTCGATCACTTTTTTATTTATTTATTTTTTAACCTAACTTTTGTTTTGACTTTTTACGGGACCAGCGGGTTTGCTTTGTGGTAGCGTGTGCTCTTACTAATCAGTTTGCTATCATTGATCTTTTTAGCTGCATATCGCTTAAACATCAAGAGAACTGGATAAGGCAACCAGAAACTACGCAAAACAGTTTAAATAATTTCTCAGCGTTTCCGGATACTCTTCAATAATGGGAATGTGCCATTTTGGGGTCATTTTAACCGTTTCTTATCTTGCTACAAATAAGCCAGATCGTCTCCAGTTATTCGTAGATTAAATACCTGTACTTTGTGTTTAATTTACACCATTTATGGTTCCTTTAAGTTGAAGGTGTTGACCACACTTCCCAGTCTTTACCAAATAATGCCTGTTATGGTTCCTTTCATAAGTATAAGGCGTTGACCATATTTTCCAATCTTGACCAAATAATGCCTTTTGGAGGTTACAAGAAAAATTATATACATTTAGTCCAATGTTTTAAGGTGTGTAAAATTCATTGGTTAAAAAATTGTGTAAAAAAGTTTGACTTAATGTGTCTGTTACTTCAAACCTAATATTTTTGGATCAGAAAGAGACGAATTTTATTTTATGGTTGTTTCTTACCAATTCTTTTCATTATAAACCATGCAAAACAACCATAGAAAGAATTTTTAAACGATAGGTACACAGCATCATGTGGTATTGGAGTTTTTTTATTTGTGGGTCACATTTGCCCCTCCCCGATAACTGTATAACACAGCAAATGTCGAGCATTTCGGCATATTTCCAAGATTGAACTATCATCGCATGTAAAACTAAAGTACAATAAAAAAAATCCATCCACACTGGCGGCACGACGTCCTGGAAAAGGGTCGTTGATCTTTATTGATAAAGCCAATTTGTCCTGGAACCATACAAAATGCATTTAGGGTTTCACAGTTCATGTCTATTAGGCCCTATTCAGGCATCAAGTTGTGGAACGCCATATCAAACGGAATTAAAGTCCCGTGAATCTATGACGTGCCAACAGAACAAGCTCTTTCAGAGAACTCTTACCGATAGCTGTTTTTTGTGTGTCGCGTCGCAGTTAGCATCAGTAGTGATAGCAATAAAAATGGCACTCTTTCAGAATATGTTGAATACCTGTTGATGAGGTGCAACTCTTTACACAATGACCTCTCTGGGGGAAGTGTAAAATGCTCAACAAAAGAAACCCTTTTAGACACTTTCAAACCAAAAACTACACTTTTAAAACTGAAAAAAAAAAAATGTTTGTTCATTTCAGAGAAACTCAATTGGGAATAAATGAGATAAAAACTATTGTTAGTTACAATTACTGTTCATTACGCTGCAGATGGCTCTGATGCAGGAAAGTGTTGAAAAACTTCTCTTGGCGTAATTAATCACTGTTGTCATTGGATATAGGAGTGTCGAATTCTTACGAAGTATGTACAAATGTTACATGTTGTAGACTAATCACTTATGATATACACTACTGTGACACAGCTCGGCAGTAATGTTAGTCAAACATCCTGATCCGCTTGTAGGTGAAGCCGACTCACAGCTATATCATCTTCAGCTATATCATCTTTGTAATAGCCCCGCGAGGGAGCGGGTGGGCCATGGCCCTGCAGAATACTCGCTCGGCTTCCTCGGTCGATCGTAAGAAGCGAGAAAAGAGGTTGCTTTCTGTTGCCCTGTGTTCGCAGAGCTAAAGGGTAACGGAAAGCAGTTTTGTTTATGATGTTCTGTATTTGTGTCCGTCTGCATATAAGTGAAATACCCTTGAGTACGACGTTAAACACCAATCAAACAAACATTTGCTGTTGTGTTTGGACTCAAATCAACAGTGAACTGGCCTGGCTGTTTAAAATTGAAAGCAGATATAAAACAATTACCAAATGAAGATATACTTTTATCATCTAGTTCTCTTATTTTCATCAGATTTCATGAAAACTAACTGATTGGTGGAATACCTCCAGTAAAGGTCTTCATGTTAGTACATGATCTAAATTTGTAGCTCTTAACCTTTAGAAGAACTGACAAATGAATCCCTTCACACTATCTAAATGTTACCCCAGTTTAGTGGATAGTAATAAATGTACAGGAGTCCACATTTGACAACAAGTAAAGCTGACAAAGTTTCAGAACAACCATAAACTTAATTCAGGTATGTGTTCATTTCAATGCTATAAAGTGTCATCATGTCATTAATCATTAATTAATACACTGTGTATTAAGAGTCCCCAGTTGACTTTTTAGTCAAAGGAAGTTCTCACAAAGGTCTGGTTCAGAAAGAAAACTAATTAACAGGGCTCAAACTGATCATCAAATTGGAAACTATATTTATTTAAAACAAATTGGAAAACAGAAAACGAGGTTTGATGGTCTTGTCCTAGCTTCAATTCTGTAATTATGCCTCACAGATGACTAATAAAGGAGCATTTCAATAAGATTTCAGGAGAGTTCTATAAAATGTGGTTAAAATCTTCAGGTTTCTTGTGAAGGAAAAGAGACTCAAGATGTAAAATTTAATGACTTTCCCATGCTGAGACTTGGTGAGAGTCAGTGCAAATAAAAATACCAGAGAAAAGAATTTATCAAGATTGTTGGCTTATAATGTCCCTTGTTTCAATGAACTTCTTTAATCTGTGGAGATAGAGAATAATCTGAAGGCATCATTAGGCTTCCATAGGTAATGTTTTTGTTGGCTGTAGATGATGTTTTGGACAGACTGAATAGATTGATGAACAAGACACAATAACATTTGGAGGAGTTTCACGAACTTGTAGAAAACTACAATCTCAGAATTTTGTGATTTATTGTCAGGAATTACTACTTGACTGGAGCTTTGAGACAGAGATTTTCATAGTTAATGGAACAGAACGGGTGAGATGCTTATTGTCCTCGTTTGAATGGCCTCCCAATTGATGCTATTCCATGGAGCTGATAAACCAATTCTATCTGCTATAGTTCTATCATTTATTACTGTTTTAATCCCTGACTAAAGCCTCAGTGTGTGTTAATCCAGAACCACTCTCAGTTCTATCATTTCTCAGGTTTCTTCTTGAGCCTGAAAAATAACAGTTACTGATTCTTATCTTCAGAAGGGGCTTATTTTAATTAAGGAAAATACGTTGTTGGTCAAGCTAAATAACCCAAGAAATTAGATTTATGTTTGAGGTTTGTACTTTTCTAAGAGGTGGATTCACAAATACAATTCCCAATTGGTGACCAAATGACTGTCAGTGGCAATAATGAAATGAACCAAAACAAGCCGAAAAATTCAGACAATAACAGTGAGAGAAATCTGTTTCATTTTCCTTGCTATCTCAAGAAAGAAATCCTGACTGTCACTAACAAAACAAACAGCCGATTGTGAAATACTGCAGCAAAATTATGTCAGAAATTGATCTTCATCAGACAACAAAATCTTTTTGTTTGTTTTATTAGCTTTTGAACTTGAAATAGGGAGAAGCAAAATAATTTGTTCATAATTTCTACACTAACATAGCATTCTAACAAACTTCGGTTAATTCACCAACCTAAAACTGCATTTTATTTATGTTATAGATTAATCAAGGAGAACATTTTTCGCTAATATTTTTTCTTTCTCTTTCTCAAATATAATTTGTCCGTCTGTTGGTCCAACATCAGGAAAACAGATGATTTATATCAAAGATTTATTCAAATAATAAGTGACTTTGGGAATACCAGTGTAATATTTTCATTAATAATAAAGCTAATGAAATCCATGTTGACTTAATCTACATAAAACAATTAATTCAATGGAAACTAATTGGATTACATTGAAAAATTGGGAAATTCATTTCTCTCCAGTGCGGTCATAGGTTTGAGCTGTTCAATGAATCCAAACAATTTGAGGATAATAACTGTCTGTTTTTGCTCAATGTCTTCATGTAAACCAACCCATGACTGTTTTCTTTCCTACAGGGTCCTCAGAGATTAGTTATTCAAACCAATAGACACCTGACCTTCCTCCCAATCTTCTCCTATCAATATTATCTTCCATATTATTAAATGAATGACCCAAAGACCACAAGCCTGATTGGTTGTTATTCATCATAACCGTTTGTGATGAGGCGGACTCCTTGTGGAAATCATTTTCTGAAGACCATCTTTAACCCTTGTAACTGTATCAATCTGTCATGGCAATGAGCAGACAGACAAACCAGTGAAATAAATTTATTAATTTTGTCCAATGTCATTCACTCTCTGGCTGAAGGGGAGTTATTCCCAACCCCTGTCTATCACACCGCTTGATTTATGGTGAAGAGATGGACTTCTGAAAAGCATTATGGGTAGTATCAGGCCATTTTATTGACAGGTCATAATTATTTATTGCCCAGTCATAAAACATGCTCACCAGGGTGAGGTGACACAACTTGTGGTTTATTAATAAAAACTGATATCAATAACTACATCCTTCAATTCAATTGTTCTGTAGATTTGTCTAGCAAGTCCTCAAGGACATCAATCAGTTGATAACCAAAAGATTTGGCTTGAACTGGTGGCTGTGCACCAATTTGTTGTTTTGTAGATGGTATGCATTTTATTTTTCATTCAAAATATCGTGTACATAGGTTGGATGTGTCTTATTAAGAAATATAGAACTTCTAAAGCATCTGCAGCCCTGTAGAAAACACCTTCATTTTCCTCTCTGACTAGAGGTACAATTTCACATTATGTGACTGTAAAACAGGTTTTCTGTTTGTGATGTTTTTCAAGGCAATTTTATAAATGTTCTTTGTTTTTTCAGTAACTTACTTTTTTCCTTTTAAAGGATTCAGCATTTGGAGAAGTTGTCATTGTCAGAAAGACAGCTAGGAGCTTATTATATCCAGTGGTGTAATTGATAACTGATTAACAATTCCTAAAATGGCCAGCTCAACCCAAATAATAACATACTTTAATTGAAATCACCAGTGAACCAAAATGTACTGAGAGTCTTCATTTACAGGTACCATATAATTAATGTTATTTAAAATGTGTTTTTCTCCAGTCATCAGCATGTAAAAATTGATTGATTAATACAGATTCATACAGTTTGCAACTCGTTTTTTTCATTCGTACTCCAATGAACGTAAAAAAAATTCAGTCAATTCTTAAATACCATACGCATATAATATGGGAATATTTATGTATATCTGGTATTAAGTGATAAATGTTATGTATAGGGCCTACAGTCTGTGTAATATAGATACCCCCTCTCTACCCCTTTTAAAAAACTACACCACTAAAATTGTGGTAATGTATTGTTATTGTATTGTTATTGTCACCTACATGAGAGGGTCCTTATTATTTAACAGGGATTATTAAACAGTGCGAGCAGTTTGTGCTATAGTGATATGCCCTCATGCTATGCCCTCATGCCCTTATAATGTGTGAAACACCTTAGGACACATAAGGTTATCAGAGCTCTAAATTACAACCAAATCGCAACAGTTCATGCTGCTCCCAAAGTTATTAATAACTGGGCAGGGTTGGAAATATATATATACATTTGCAGGGCATGTCCGGTACAAAAGTAATATTGTCCTGTAAAGTTCCCCAGAATTTAACTTTGTGTTACATGTAGTGTGGTCTAGAGGACAAAATTTGAAAAACTGACAAAATATTTTAAACATTTTCACACTGGATAGGCCTAATTTCTGTGCCCCAAAAATTAAGTGAAAAACATGTAGATGAATTTCTGGATACTGATAGGACTCCAGATACTATGCAGGTCAGGTCAATGTTGGTGATGCCCAAATGAAGCAGATCTCAAAGTCGGGTTATTAAGCTTGCCACTGATTCTAAACACCATTCAATGGTATCCTATAAAGTAATATTGTTCCAAATTGGGACGTGGCTTTGTGCAATAAATCAACACAATTTGGTTTTAGAAATTGCTTTGTGTCTCTGTACAGACTAGTTGACACAGTCCAGTTGACATGGGGAGAGGTTTAATGGAGAATCTGAATTCAGAAGTCATGTCTGTGATTTGTTCCCCAATCTATCCACTTGTCTCTCTATAATCTCTCCTGCTCATAAGGGATTGACCTCTGCCCTTTGGTCAATCACTCATATTGTCATCAGAATGAGGCTAGAAGAGACTCATTGGGGAGTAGGCATCAATCCTCAGCAATTTCTTACCAACACCATGAACACCTATTTATTCCCTCTGACACAAGTCAAACTTTCAACCCCAGCATCAGTCCAAAACAACAAGTAAACCATAACAACACTGTAAATAAATTATCTGGGAAACCTAGTCTACAAATTTCAGATAAATGTCATACAGTTTGGGCCAACAGGCTTCTCAACAGAAACAAATAACCAATAAAGTTCCAGGAAGATAAAACAATGGAATTAATAACAGAAAGACTTATTAAATATGCTGGAGACACAGACAGTACAAGATACTCATATAGCATAGAGAATTTCTAACACTTATCTCCACAGTGGATTAGGACACGAGACAGCATGTACCAACTTAACAAAAATATAATACCTTCAGTACAAGGAAAAATAATTTTATGACAGAGTGTTACAGTCAAGGGTTCAAATATTTTTAACAGTAAAGCCATAAAAAATTGCAAAGTTCAGAGTTGTTCTTAAACTGTTCAAGCGGAAGGTCAGTCTTTAACTTGTTTCACCAGTCCATCAGGCTGATGGTCAGTATGTAACTTGTTTCACCAGTCCATCAGGCTGACAATCTGTCTGTAACTTGTTTCACCAGACCATCAGGCTGACGGTCAGTCTGTAACTTGTTTCACCAGTCCATCAGGCTAACAGTCAGTATGTAACTTGTTTCACCAGTCCATCAGGCTGACAGTCCATCTGTAACTTGTTTCACCAGACCATCAGACTGACAGTCAGTCTGTAACTTGTTTCACCAGACCATCAGACTGACGGTCAGTCTGTAACTTGTTTCACCAGACCATCAGGCTGACAATCAGTCTGTACTTGTTTCACCAGTCCATCAGGCTGACGGTCAGTCTGTAACTTGTTTCACCAGACCATCAGGCTGACAATCAGTCTGTAACTTGTTTCAATAGACCATCAGGCTGACAGTCAGTCTGTAACTTGTTTCACCAGACCATCAGGCTGATGGCCAGTCTGTAACTTGTTTCACCAGACCATCAGGCTGACGGTCAGTCTGTATCTTGTTTCACCAGACCATCAGGCTGACGTTCAGTCTGTTACCTGTTTCACCAGTCCATCAGGCTAACGGTCAGTCTGTAACTTGTTTCACCAGTCCATCAGGCTGACGGTCAGTCTGTAACTTGTTTCATCAGACCATCAGGCTGACGGTCAGTCTGTAACTTGTTTCACCAGTCCATCAGGATGATGGTCAGTCTGTAACTTGTTTCACCAGTCCATCAGGCTGATGGTCAGTCTCTAACTTGTTTCCCCAGACCATCAGGCTGACGGTCAGTCTGTAACTTGTTTCACCAGTCCATTAGGCTGACGGTCAGTCTGTAACTTGTTTCAC
>JAVFBW010119575.1:0-15076 GCA_034783835.1 Mopalia ciliata
TAAATTTCTGCCCTTTGATTCTACCCAGATGTTATCCTTCTTTCTTACCCCTCCGGTGAATTTATCTACTTAAGACAGAATCACTGAACGACAAGAATTATCTAAATTTAGAACCTAATTAATGCGTAGAATCGGAAGCTTTTAAGTTTCTCTCTGCATATAAACCCAGATGGAAACACCGGGAACACGACAGACAGGTCTCCAAAGGGTTCGGTGTAATACGGACAGCAACAGAAGCAGAAATAGTTTCATGGCGCTTATTGGATAACGGGAAGAGCAATGCTCTGTACGCTCACTGGTATAACAGATTTAAAATGTTGCACCGTTACGGGCGGAGACTTAACCGTGTACATCTCCAGCCTGCCCCTGTGCCCCGTTTCGTTTGAATGGGAGTGCACATTTATAGTAATGAATAAAGATCATTTTATCTGAGCCCTTGTTTGTCATCATGATAAAGCAAAAATAATAAAAAAAACAGATGTGAACATTTTGCTAATTGTTGAACTATGTTTATGTTAGGAACATTTTTTAAGCGCTATACACACTTTAGTTGCGCATAAACTTCACAACTCTGTGTAAGTTAATATTTTTGCCAACACATGCAGCCATCTACGTTTTGTGTCAATCGGGTGGGATCTGTTGATGACGGATCTTCAGATGCATTTTAAATCTGAACAACAATCATAATATAATTATATATTGTCAAACAGATATTGTATTGGTGAATTTCGGCTTTTCACACACTTTCTCGCCCTACTTGTCATGTACAGACAGCCAGCCAACGTGTTATATTTAATGTCGCGTGATGTTTTACCTAGAATAAATGAAAATAAAGCCAATGATGCGCCTTTATGGAAGTTGGTTGTCTAGAAACGGATACACGAAGAAAGTTTCAACTCCTATATACACATATTCAGTGCGAGCATTCTCCGAAAGGCTGCCTTCCGTCATGAAATAGAAAACCATGTTTAAACAAAAGATGAGTTGTGTCAAATTGTATCTCTTGACCAATTCAATTAAAACCAGGTGCAACCTCGGATATTGTTTAATTACATTCGTTGTATTGGTCTATGATGAGCATGCCTGTTATTATGTTGGTTTGCTTTGTTTGGCTTAGGTTTAACGCCGTATTAAAGGCTATTTCACTTTTATGACATCTAACTCTCCAATAGGGGAAGGACGATCGACGTCACTGGCAACACAAAAAGACAAGACAAGACGTGACCAGACAGGACAATCATGCACAATACGCCGATCAAAGACATCACAAACAGATCGGCTTCTTGTTGCTTCTTAGATAGGAGTTCGTCAAGGAAACACCGTTTGGAGCTGGCCAGTGTTAATTTACCGGACTAGCTTTAACCCTAAAGATAATCTTCCTGATACAGGGTTTTACACATTTGATCTATAGGCTGTGAGAGAAAGGCCATATTGTTATGATGGGATGTTGTGAAGTTGAAAGATTGGTTTATCTTTAAATAGTTTCTATTCTTATTCCAAACGCTCTAGATTATTTTAAATACATAAATGAATTTTGGTAAAATCCAGAAAACTGTCTGTGTAACCTCTGCATTAAGCACTGTTTACTTTAATTTACTTCCTGAAATAATAAGTTAGTATTTCACATTAAATTCTAGGATGGGGGCAACTTCATCTATCAGCTCTCGACCCTTTATTGCTAATAAAAATGTTCGGCGTTTCCAAAACTACACGAAGCTTGCAGTACGGACGGTTCGGAGGAAGCTCCTGTTGCGCTGATGTTCTCTGTGCTCTAGATCTTTACGACACCAACCATTCGATTAAACCCGTCGCTGTCTTACCCCCATACCTTACGTACAATCCGCTTGATTATCATAAACCAGGACCATTTTGAATGTAGTGATATTCGTTAAAATGGTGTAAATTGTGCTACATGTGCATGCATTCTGTCTTCTGATTGTCTTGTTCATGTGATTGCCTTAATCAGTGGCGTCCTGTATGTCGTTCAAACCCACTTTTATAGGCCTACATTCCTTCTTCTGTTTTTTTGCTTTTCACTTTTTGTTTTCTGCCTATTGTAGTCTTTTGCCATTGTTCTACTTATCATTTACATTTGCATGCATGCCTTTTTTCAACCTTTATTTTTTGTAATTTTGGTGTCTCTGGTATAGATATAACAAAGCCTGGGATACCTATGTATGTTTGTTTAATGGGTTTTTTTTATCAATTCGTATTTTATACAATACATATAGATTATAAATCCCCGGATCTTCCCATAACTTTGCAGTGTGTGACCGCTCCTCATTTCTCACCGGGATATATTAAAATATAATTATATTTTTGTATAATAAATTTTTATACGTGAAGTAAACTGTATATGCTACCTGGGTTATTTATCATTTAATTCCCAGTGTATTATTTGACAGAGTCGGGTCTTAAAATATATGGGATGCACCATCTCACATAGCCTATATGCTATGTAACTCATCTATCCACCTCGCCATGGTAACTGGTCTTTCATCGTCACAATGGTAACTGGTCTTTCATCGTCACAATGGTAACTTGTCTTTCATCGTCACAATGGTAACTTGTCTTTCCTCCTCACAATAGTAACTGATCTTTCCTCCTCACAATAGTAACTGATCTTTCCTCCTCACAATGGTAACTGATCTTTCCTCCTCACAATAGTAACTGATCTTTCCTCCTCACAATAGTAACTGATCTTTCCTCCTCACAATGGTAACTTGTCTTTCCTCCTCACAATGGTTACTGGTCTTTCCTCCGTAAAATGGTAACTTGTCTTTCCTCCTCACAATGGTAACTGGTCTTTCCTCCTCACAATGGTAACTTGTCTTTCCTCCTTAAAATGGTAACTTGTCTTTCCTCCTCACAATGGTAACTTGTCTTTCCTCCTCACAATGGTTACTGGTTTTTCCTCCTCACAATAGTAACTGATCTTTCCTCCTCACAATGGTAACTTGTCTTTTCTCCTCACAATGGTAACTTGTCTTTCCTCCTCACAATGGTTACTGGTCTTTCCTCCACAGAATGGTAACTGGTCTTTCCTCCTCACAATAGTAACTGATCTTTCCTCCTCACAATGGTAACTTGTCTTTCCTCCTCACAATGGTAACTTGTCTTTCCTCCTCACAATGGTAACTTGTCTTTCCTGCTCACAATGGTAACTGGTCTTTCCTCCTCACAATAGTAACTTGCCTTTCCTCCTCACAATAGTAAGTTGTCTTTCCTCCTAACAATAGTAACTGGTCTTTCCTCTTCACAATGGTAACTGATCTTTCCTCCTCACAATGGTAACTTGTCTTTCCTCCTTACTAGGGTAACTTGTCTACCATCCGTACAATGGTAACTGTTCTTTCCTCCACAGAATGGTAACTGGTCTTTCCTTCTCACCATGATAATTGGTCTTTCTTCCATACAATGGTTACTGATCTTTCCTCCTAACAATGGTAACTTGTCTTTCCTCCTAACAATGGTAACTGGTATTTCATCCTCACAATAGTAACTGATCTTTCCTCCTCACAATGGTAACTGGTCTTTCCTCCTCACATTGATAACTGATCTTTCCTCCTCACAATGGTAACTGATCTTTCCTCCTCACAATGGTAACTGGTTTTTCCTCATCAAAATGGTAACTGATCTTTCCTCCTCACAATGGTAACTGGTCTTTCCTCTTCACAATGATTACTGGTCTATCCTTCTCACAATCGTAAATTATCGTTCCTCCTTACAATGGTAACTGGTCTTTCCTTCTCACAATGGTAACTGATCTTTTATTCTCTCAGTGGTAACTGGTCTATTTTCCTCACAATGGTTATGGTAAACTGAACCTACAACTTCTGTAGTGCAGTTGAAGGAAGCTAAGTGGAACACCTTTGGTCGAGGAAGCTCTGATAACCTACTATTTAATATCCTAACACAATCGTTGTCTCGCAAGAGTTTCTATACTGGACGAGATTAAGACATCCCTCGTACGCCATGCCAGTCAATTGCGCGGTAATATCCGCCAATATTTGGGGCGACGTTTACCATACATCAGCAAATAAAAGAAGTGCAAAACAAGATGGCTCGGGTGTATCTTAGAACAAATGTCTCGACATTGTCGGGCATGTGTAGAGAATCTCTGTTGCAAAAAGTATTTCAAACTTCAAGTTCAAAAACATGTATTAAAATGCAGTTAAATACAAATACAGAAGTATTTGGCCCCATGTCTGGTAGAGATGTCGCAATTTCCATCCGTTTTGGCTTCAAAGCATAACTACTATAGTATTAGATTTGCATGTTTTAAAGCCGGATGAAATGCATTAGAATTATTTTTGCGTGTAGATAGTGTGCATAATAAGGTAAATAGGTTTCTGGCGAACTCAATGTACAATTTTGTTACATATCCATACACCTCTACTACGCCCGAGAGTATTGAGGACATCTCAAGTCGAGGCGAATCACTCGAGGACTTGTCGGTTACAAAGAGGGAGGCCACCGATTATAGATACAGGGAAAAGGTGACTCCCAAAACACTTATGTTGTTGACTCGAGACGTCGACAGGTTTATTTATGTCATCTTGGAGAATACTAATAGCGGACCCATACGATAGTCAGATACAAAACAACACTATTTCGTGACATTATTCAATTTAAGCCCTAGATAGACAGAGGAATCCAGATCTCAAAATTACACGCTCTTCATTCTTAATCTTTATCTCCGCAACATGACTGTTTTCAAAAGCTTATATGAACAGTGGAGGGGGGGCAAATTGTAGTCCATATTGCTGTTTAAAGAAATACAAATTAATTATGTTATATGACAGATGTGACTAACATAAATCCAGGCCTACTTAAATTGTGTTCATATCTGCTCTGGAATTTAATATAGTACTTGACTTTAAATACGTACGGTTTAAAAATCCAAGATTAACAAGTGTGTGGGTTGACTAGGCATTACCTTGCTACATCCTACCTACAAAATGCTTTATTGGTGTAACTCTTCTAACATTATCGTAGGTAATGAATTTGAACTGTTCTGCCATTCTTTCAACCCACACAATGTACCAAGACTCGACCCTATACCGAATGAATCTAACACACTAATTTGCATCTGGAATTCATCAGTACATGCATTTCTTGTTATTTCTATTTTTTAAGAGCTTGGCTTGACTTGTTCAACCAATGAAGCCTTAAAACGAATGTTAATTGTTTAGTCGCATAGCCCAGGGTGCATGTTAGATTCAATAGCCTCGCCTCATTCATCAAGTCATCTAAGCAATCCACTCCCTGTAAAACGGTTCAGTGATTAGTTCTAACATAAGGTTCATTATTCAAAGTAACTTTGACGAGTTTATAACATAGGCCCTATTTAATTCCTCTTAAGATGAATAATTATAATCTTTTTCCGGGATGTCATCATCTTGAAATTAAAACACATAAACCCACTGGGTAAACCACGAGATTTAATGTGACGTGTTTCATTAATTAAATAGGCCTACTTAGGTCGGACTCGTTCCTTTCTAATAACCTTCTGGTTAAGAACAGAAAGAAAATGTACTGATATGTTTAAGTTTGATTTAAAGCAGACTTATACCTAACTTCATCTATAATCTATTCGGGGTCAAACGCTTTTTTTTTTTTTTTTTTTTTTTTTTTTGAGAACATTCTCTTTTTTGCCCTGCATTTTTTAAAAAGCTATATAAAAATTCCTGTTGAAATTTATTGAATTTTAAGTTTGAAAATGTTTATTCAGTTCCTTGCAAGTGTACAGCTGGATGGTTTTTGCACGATTTCTAGCACTTTATTTTTTGTTAAAATGTATTTTATATTGTAATGTCCACAAATGTATATGCTTAAGTTCAACAAACATATTTCTCAAAATTAATCACACTGGCACAGGGATGTTGAAAAAACTCACAGACGCAAGTTATTAAATAGATCTATATGTGCATGTACATATGCATAAATTTCAAGAGATGGTAGTGATAATCTAAATGGTATAAATAAAATATGTGACAAATATGTAGCAAACGCGATGATCCACATCGGTCAGCAGTGGACACTATACGTTACGTAGATCATATCATACATTTTAAATGTCAAAAAATGACTGTTAAACAATACGTAATCAAATAAAGATTAACTTTATCAAGTTACAA
Source organism: Mopalia ciliata (assembly GCA_034783835.1). Lineage (NCBI taxonomy): Eukaryota > Metazoa > Mollusca > Polyplacophora > Chitonida > Mopaliidae > Mopalia > Mopalia ciliata. The sequence continues at coordinate 6,141 of JAVFBW010119575.1, forward strand.
GCCGACAATGGTGTGATATCATGTCCTATTTAAATAAACTGAACATTTATAAGTATCAATTTTAAATGATATAATGTAGGTGCGGAGACAGGTTTATATAAAGCTGCAGTTTAACTTAATACATAATACATCAATGCATTAAGCATAGGGGATTGCATACTTCTAGTTCAATCGGCTCGACTGATATTTACAGACGCATAGGTTAACTGTATCCAATGATACGGTATGAAGCCGCAAAATTAGAGCTTACTGTTTGCAATATTCACATATTCCATCTATCCTTACTGATCAAATTACGCTATAGGCCTTTGCATTCCATCAATAACGTTAAAAATTAATTTTCTTCTGCCTGTGTACATGTGGACAGTCAAATCGCCACAATACCTTTTGCCAACTTTACCGAGTTCATCTACTTATATCAACACCAAAAAAAGCTATTAGTTTTATTATTCTATAAAAAGATCTATTGGTATTGTGGTATTGCAAGTTTATTGCCATGTTAATATTCTGTCGTTAGTAGTTTGATAGAGCTGAAACAAACATAAGAAAGAAATGTACACATTCCAACATGCAATCATTTATTGTAGTCACTGGCATGTAGCCTATCTGATGAGAATGGAATCATGGATCAATGAATGCGTTTGATTGGATTGAAGTAGATACAAGTTATTAAATGTGTGCCTAATCTTACGATATATATCTGCATTGTATAACTCCGAGGCTACACATAGCTTGACTCGATCTCTATCTACACACTGGCTAAGAGAGAGTCCTGTCGAATGTAACACCTGTAACATTTCAGCAATTGTGCTCACTTGTGCGGATGTAATAAATACAAATAAAAGGCCCATGCGGCTGCCTAAAAGTTAAATATAGACGACCCCGTTAATCAACAGGTAAGCCGTATATTTCAGGTAATTGAATGTCACAGACTATTATATAACTATTGATATTCACCGGTTTGTCTGGGCGCACTATGTTAACAAAGTCGGGGTCTGAACTGGGAAATAGCAATCTGTTCGGAGGTAGGAGAGAAGGGTGGTAACTATAGCTGGTAATTATAATTTCGTAATTTACTATTACTAGAACTGTATGTTATGCATTAAGTAGCTGTTTGAAGTAAAATAGAGAGCGGTAAAATAGAAATAACCAACTAGAAAAGCCTTGTTGTGTTATGTCTTGTGAAAAACTGTGATACCAAAAATACGGCTGTACATTTGCCAGAAATTACCCTCATTATAGCGGGGATGTGCCTTGGTAGATGGCTTACAGACAGAATGCTGGGAAGTGCGGAGATTGTATGGATTTTGTTCTCTCATAGGCTGTGTTCCATCCAGGTCAAAGAAACACTCCTGACTTGTCTATTAACACGAGGCAGAGAGCTGGCTATACAGCAGTGGGAATACAGATCGAGGCAAGCCTGACTCGTAGTGCTTTCTATACACTATACTATAGACCAAATGAATATTCTGTTTAAATTTCTATGTACTGTCTTCGTTGATATTTCAGAGGTGACAACAGGACTGTCCGTGACGATATAAACGGAAGGTTTGACAGAGGGCCTGACAGAACGGTATCCGGCCTGGATTCTCTCTCAAACCAGGGAGTTACCACAGTGATAACACGGCGGGGAAGCCGTAGCGATATCTCGATTTACATCTGCAGCAGTAATCTATTCGTTTAGGAGTGTTGTTCATAGAATACGGAGAATACGGAGATTCCTTAAACTGTATTTCGCTAGTACAGGAGTTCGCGATCGGGAAGTAGAATGATACTAAACTGGATGTTATACTGTGGCGTTCTAGCCGTTGTCTAAATGTGGATTTAGCTAGTCTATGTTAACTGTGTTAAGGGATGGAGAAACTGGATACACACTTCTCTCTTAAACAGGTTCCGTTAAACACATAAGCATACCTGTTATAACGTGCTAACAGGTGGTAAAAACCCAGTTAGTATTAAAGCCCAATCAGCTGGTACTAACACCTGGATTATACTTGTAGTCTGAAGGCCCAGCCAATATCCTCTGGCCAGGTTCACGGCCTCAAAATGTCCGTAAAATCTCCCGTTATCCCGAAAGGGGACTTGCCCCAGCTATCCGTGGAGGAGTTGAACTTCGTGTTCGACCTAGTTAAGAAGCACAACGTACCTACGGAGGAGGCATACAGGAGAGCCAAAGAGATCGACAAGAATAAACGAAATGGAGATCAAAGACGACGACATGCGGATACTAAGGTAACAACATCAACACTTTTTCAAACATATGTCAATCCAAAATAACGAAAATACTGATATGTCAATCCTGTATAGATTTATATAGTGTATTAACTTCAAAGACGTATTACCAATGATGAATATTGACGCATTGATTCAGAGTTTCTATGCTCTACTTTTTTAAGCCATCTTGCTTAGGGCAGTTGTTTGAACGGTAGCAATGCTTCCATTACTTAACACGTTTTGCTTCCCAGCATTATGACGACGCTTCACATCTTGGTTGGGCTAGTGTCAATTATTATGTGAATACACCGGCGTCATATAAGTGAAATAAACTTAATCACGGCGTCAAACACCAATCCATCAGTTAAGCAGTTATTCTATTTCTTTATCACACAGACCGCGTGTGTTGGTATATTATTTCGCCTTCAATTATCTGTATAGTCAATAAGACACGTATTCACATCTATATTTTACCCTCCCCCACAGGCGGCGTATTAACATACTGATATGACATACTGGGAGTAATAACATAAACATATGTACATTTATACATATTATACATATTATGAGGCCCCAAAATTTCGTTTGGAATAGCCTGCATGCAATCATCAAATTAGATACACACAACAAGATTTATGAGAAGTGAGATAAATATTTCAGCTGCTCACAACTGACATATGTAGTCATAGCACTGTATAGGAACATATATTCCATAAACCAAAGGGTGACGTAAGTAATCATCTATATGTCCACTGCGATCTTTATGGAGTTGATTATATATTTTTATGGTTCGGCTATATATGTAAATTTGTATGATTCGGCTATATATGTATATTTTTATGGTTCGGCCGCATCTGTATAGTTTATGGCTCGGATATATATGTTTATTTTTATGGTTCGCCTATATATCTATATTTTTTATGGTTCGGCTACATATATATAGGTATATTTTTTATGGTTCGGCCGCATCTGTATAGTTTATGGCTCGGATATATATGTTTATTTTTATGGTTCGCATATATATCTATATTTGTATGGTTCGGCTACATATATAAATGTATATTTTTATAGTTCGGCTGTGTACGTATATGTTTATGGTTCGGCTGTATATTTTTATTGTTCGGCTATATCTGTATATTTTTATGGTTCGGCTATATCTGTATATTTTTATTGTTCGCCTATATCTGTATATTTTTTATGGTTCGGCAATATTTCGGCTATATTTGTATGGTTCGGTTATATAAATATGTAGCCTTATTTTTCGTTCCTACTTCTTAGTATCGGATGATAGTCTACATGTCAAGCTAACATCTGGCTCCGGGGGCTAATTGTCAACGGGACATTTTGTTAACAGTAAACTCGTGCTTTTATTGACGGGTCAACAATCGAGTCACAGTTCGGGGAATTAGTGCGTTGTGGTTTAATCCTATCAAATCAGTTAATCCGTGTGTGCTGTTGTATAGGCCAGAGCGTGAAACACCAAGTTATATATTAAACTCGTTTCACCATGGACGCATAAAACCCAGTTACAGATCTCATTATGTTCATATGTTTACATGACTTTGCCGCGTACGAGTTACGTTAAGAATGCAGTGTTCTAATTGGTCTGGATTAATGAGAGTTACTGTGATCAAGTCAACACACATTGTAGTTTATTTGTAACAGTTTAATTCATAGAGATAAAATAGCTAACACTGAACGGTCTTCGAGAGAAAGTTCAAAGTGTATTTGTTTGTATATTGACCAATGAAGCCAACAATTATGTACAATTCACAAACGTGACGAACAGTGAACCGTCACATAGCAATTAATGTTTAACTACTGTTTTATGTACTGTTTGTACTAAAAAAATATCTCTGGAATGAAGTAGAAACATAATATCTCCCCCCAAAATTAAGACGTTATTATCCACACCAAATCTTTGCATCTTATATGTATACTTCCAACTTCTAAATGCAATTTAAAGAAAGGTCTGAATGGATATATTTACCTAGTATTATCTTAGCCCCTAGATTTTACATGATATGGCTGAGTTTTTTTTCTCGCTTCGACAGCTGGCCGTTGTTACAATGCTTCAGGCAATCACTTGGCGTTGACGAGTGATTAAGAATATACTATGGTTGAGTAGAGGTAATTAATTGACATTTATTCGACTCATTTAGAGTATACTATTGTCGAATGCAGGTAATCAATTGACGTGTATTCGAGTAATTTACAGTATACTATCATCGAGTACAGGTGATCAATTGACTTTTATTCGAGTATCTTCGAGTACATATTCGTCGAAAACATGTAATCCATTGCTGTAAAGGGTGTACTATCGTCGAGTTCATGTTATTAATTGATGTATAGAGTATACTATCGTCGAGCACAGGTAATCAATTGGCGTTTATTCGAGTCATCTAGAGTATACTATCGGCAAGTACAGGCTATATATTTACGTTTTGTTTAGTAATTTGGACTATACTATCATCGAATACAAGATATCTATTGACGTTTATTCCAGTAATTTGGAATATACTATCGTCGAGTACAAGCTATCTATTGGTGTTTATTCCAGTAATTTAGAGTATACTATCATCGAATACATGATATCTATTGACGTTTATTCCAGTAATTTAGAGTCAACTATCTTCGAGTATAAGCTATCTTTTGATGTTTATTCCAGTAATTTAGAGTATACTATCGTCGAGTACAAGCTATCTATTGATGTTTATTCCAGTAATTTAGAGTATACTATCATCGAGTACAAGATATCTGTTGCCGTTTATTCGAATATATCGTAAAAATTGACGATATTATACTATAAATAAATCGAATATAAATACAGGTATTGACGTTTGTTTGAGTAATTTAGAGTCCGCTATCGTCGAGTTCTGGAAGTAGAAAAAAAACTGTTATTATTGAATAACAGTATTCAACACCCGGTTTGAATTTAAATTCACTGGCATTCAAAGTATATTTTTAAGTTGTCGTTACTTCCTTGTGACGTATTTGACAAAGTGTTGAGAAACATTCAAAGATCAATTTTTTTTAACACTTTACCCTCCAGAATAATATCCAGCCAATAAAGTCTGAGAATCAGCCTGGACCGGCTCTACCTGCTTTAATAGAGCTGCTATAGAGGAACACTAAGGGCCTACCAATGAAAAACTGAAAGGAAGTAGTACATGTATGTTGGCGCGTGGGGTGTCGTCAAGAAAGTACTTTTATTAAATATGGTGGGTTATATATTTGTAAATCGATAAGCGCAACTTCATTTAATCAAAGATATATCTAGTATTTTGGATATATAGAGGTTTTATAGTTAAAACTCTTTATTTATATAAGGTCCGTTTTCATTTTTATAATATTCTGATGACAATCGTGCATTTAATCACAAAAGTTCTTGGGGTTTTTTTTCTTCTAAAACACGGCCGACGTAGGCACATCTGTCAGTATTTGGATTGTATCGTCACTATTGGCAGTATCCATGCAGTCTATTTGTTTATATTAAACGTCAGCCCAGAACATCAGGTCAATGCAGAGATATCCTCTGATAGACTGCCGAACAATCTATACAGTGGAAGAACAAAACAAAACAATACAAATAAAAACTCTGTGATATTTGAAACCTTAACTATAAAAAAGTACACACTGTCCAATCAACAATAAATCATATACAATGTTCAGTCCGTGTCTTTCTATGTTCCGGAGGATCGGTGACCCGTATAGATTAACATTCTGTATTAAAACCCGTATACTCTATATATACTTAATACAAAATACACCACTTAAACCAAATATGGGATGTTTTGATGAGTTCATCGTATGCTCCTTGAGTGAGGAGTGACTTGCTTTTCCGGTGCACGACTCATGGATAATCATTGACAACGACATTGAACGTGGCATGATATATTCAGACTTCCCAATATTTCTTTTTTCACATTCTATTGTGATAACAGTTTCTATAGTGCCATACGGTCGGAGATTTTCCGATTTGTCGTTTTGTTGTGGACCTGTCACAGGTGTTAGACACCGTAATCCAGCGTGGTATAATTGTAAAAACTGTCGGTAATAAATAAAGTTAGTGAAAATCGCTCATAATTATCACAACTAACTCACGGAGAACTTTCGTGAATGGATGTTAACTTGCATTATTGGGCGATTCGCTGCACGTAGCTATCATTATAATTAAACACGAATGCTTACAGCATCTGATGAAAATATCTCTGCAGCTCATAGTGACAGATATATTCTCTCAGTCTCTCCTACTATAGTCAATAATTGCTTAGATTTGTTAAATGTCAACAATTATTAAATATCACAGGAGACTCAGAGTTACTTTCTGTCTATCAACATGCAACTCGTTACATTTTTGTTTGTTTGATTCGGGTTTTACGCCGTACTTTTTTCACTCACATTCGGCCTACCAACCCAATTGGTGGAGGGAAAAATTCTCAAGACCACTTGCAATAAACAAAGACAATCACAGGACGTGACACGAAACAGATCGGCATCTATTAAGAGGCTAGAGCTATCAATATAGTACATTCATTTTAAAGCTAGGCGACCATATATAAACCTATTCAACATGTTGACAGATGAAGTCCTTTTTCTGTATTTAAAAAACAAATGGACTTTATAAATTGTATGCAGACAGCACTTACGCGATTCATCGTATATTCTGTGTATCAACCACTCCTGGAAATCACGAATCAAAAAAAATTCTGAATATTTGCCCGTTTTATCCTGTTCTGGTGGGTAGAAATAATGATCTTCTACGTTAAGCAGTCAAATCAGCTAGCTCAGACACAAACATGTTTGATTGGATATATCGTTAAATAAACACTCTTAATTTGACTGATTGTTTTTACACTATTACACATTACAAACAAACGGTACTTGCAAACTGAGGGAATTTCTTCTTTTCTGTTTGTCAGCTTTCAACCAAGCTAACTATTTACTCATACAATCATATTTTTTATTGAAAGGGAAACACTTTTGCTCGCCTCGGCTGGGATTTGAACTCAGATCTTATCGACTCAGGTACGAAGGCTTTTGATAGAACGACCTCGATTTTCATCCAAGTTAAGACGACAAATGTTTCAGTATATATTTGTTTATGATATTTATGTTTCTCTCCCCATTCCGACATTTACCGCCATCAGAGCATGCCAGCAAACGTACGTTGGTATGTTTTTATATGTAAAAAATATTCACGGTCCCTATAATGAATGTATAATAAATATGTATCGGTATAGTGTTTTAGTTAATGAAAGAATTCATAGCGAATGTTTGAGACCGTGAGAAGGATGCATTGTTTTCGTGTGCCAGGTTTGTAGTTACTCATCAACACTGTCTAACATTGTATGGGGACACAGTGTGCTCTTGACAAAGTCATCCACACGTTTCTCTGTTTATTCGCTACTCCTCTATATAATTACTCTACCTGACATGAAGCCTGTTTGTTTGGAGATTAAAGACATCCCTTTGGTTATGTAATGTTGTGAACACTTTAACTTTGACCAAAAACTCGGCTACAAATAACCTTAACGGTGAACCAAAAGGTCGGCGTTCGTCTCGTCTACACCTCAAAGCCCAATTCGGTACAATGTCAGCCTGTCAGATCTCTGTAAAACACACAATGAAATCTGTGTCTACCTATTTACAGCTTTAAACTTCAAACTTCAAAATTACCCAAACCGCTGCGATTCTATGCTCATTTTTACTAAAGACAATAGTATGTTTGTTCGCATCATTCCACGAATTTGACACTTCTTTTAGCTCTATAATAATGGTACGTTCTGTTGTTTTTATGTAATTCTAAAACACATCAATTACATCAACTCTCCTTGGCTCATGTAAAAATCGGCAAAACAGCCTTCTTTTAAAAACGTCTGTTCATTTTCCCTTCGTCATGAAAAGGTATGTACAGGAGAACAAAATACCATACAGTCACTCTGGCTGTAAATTTAAATTCCGCTCCAAACTCATATGTTTTACCGTTTATGACAGCTGTGGACATTTGACATGCACAGCATTTTACAGATTCCATTAACCGTGTCCCGATTTTTTTTCAATGACGTTTGGTTTTTTCAACGTCTGTAAAACACATCTACAGGAATATCTGTCATGTGAATATTGCAAAATAAAACGACTCGTTTTAAAATAACTAGTGCGTCTAGCCACGAAGGGAGCTTAATGTGTATGAGTAGTGAACGACAACTATGGAGTAATTAAATTCCTTTCAAGAATTGAATGGTGCACATATGTTCCCGTCCTTTTTATCTGACATAGATTTAACCATAATGTGAATAACCGATTTAGGAACGCCCTGTCTGTTTTTCGATTGGCATGAAATTTATATGAGGGGTCTCACATTTTTCTCATTGAGCGTTTATTATTAAAGATTCTTTAATGATATGATGGTACTAATAATAAAATGTTTATCTCAGATATTCGTTCAGAGTGAGGCATTAAATTATAGCCCTAAAGCTGATCTTCCATAGAAAGAGGACACTGAATAAAACTGATTTTAGCTCATCCGAAAGTGAAACCTCTTGAAAAATAAATGCAGTAGTGATCACAAATTATTTTCGTCAATATGTCCGTTCTTTATGAAAGCACAATGTATACACGATTGAAGTTTGATTTAATTATTTATTTATCCGAAGAAAGATCATCAGGCTTAAATCCAAATTACAGATTATTGGCAAACGGCCCGAGGACATCGATCGGGG
>JAVFBW010119586.1:0-15072 GCA_034783835.1 Mopalia ciliata
ATTTTCTTTTATATTGCAAACAATTTATGAATCAACGCAAAGAAAAACTATATAATATACACAAGTGTGTGACATTCCGTTCAACAAATAATCTTCTTCTCGGAGAGCGTAATTAAAGCGAATGCGATCACCTGGACATTTTTGCCAGTTGATAAATTTTGATGCGACACAAATCGATTTTAAGTGTCAAAGGATGTTGATCTATCAAAAGTATTATATTGAAATAACTATTTCCCTGATGAATACTGTAACACAATGTCCTTCAAATATCTAGATCGTAGCCTTCATTATCCGCACCTATTATTTCTGCTCAAAATTTTGGTCAAACACAATATACTTTCTGAATCTATAGAATTGTTTACAAAGGCATGCCTGTTCAACAGTCTTTGTTAAAGTAAAATATGTTTTTTAACAAAAAGACGATACTGTTTAAAACAAAGACAAGACAGGACAATCACAAGACGTAAAACAAGATGTCGCCATAGATCCGTTTTCGGTTGCCCCTTAGTTTCGAGAGAAAGAGCGCAATAGGAAGCCTATCTCAACCAAGCGTTATTTGATTTCTGAAATGTTATGTTTTCCCTACAAGAAGAACATTTAATCACTAAACCACCAGAAGAAAGAAACAAACTAAATATATTCGAAGAACGCACTGTGGTTTGGGACATCTAGGGATTTACTGCCGGCTTGTTGCAACCAAGAAAAACAAACGGTCAAACACATCAAGTGTAAACAGTAGTAATATACATCTCCAGACATCGACACTTTCAGGTACCAAGTGTAAGCATTCGTTTTCAAATAATTATTACTTTTTTTTCTTCTTCCTTTCTTCTATGCTGACATAATTGTATATTATTACCATAAATAAATTACGAAAGATGTACAAAATATATGATAGAGATTGACGTATTTTTATATGGCCGCAGCTATACTATTAGAAAAAGGAAAACAAAGGTTACAACAAATTGCCACACTATTAGACATTGGAACTTTAAATTTCTAAGAGGGATTGGGGCTGTTAGAAAGAAAAATTGAGGAAGTTGGTAAAAAAAAAATTATTTCGTTGAGCGAACCTATCATCAACGGAGAGTTTGAAACAAGTTTGAGTTATTTTAACACTGATTTTAACAAAAGCGGTGGGGATAGCCTGGTTCGCAAGACCGTACTTATTTCTCTTGTGTAACGGAAACAGGGGAGGTTATCATGTACCCTCGGCGTCTCACAACAGCCCCCAAGGCAATTTCATGATAAAACAAGAACATCCTGCTGTATGACAAATTCATCAAACATATACCGTGCGAGAAGCAGTAAAGGCTCTGCTGCGAATAGCCCCTTTGTTGATGGGGCACGATCTAGGGCGGTCGCCAAAGCCTTTCCGCTCGTGAAGCCCAACGCAGGATGGTGCCCACAGCCCCTTCCCTCATGGAGCCACATACCGGGCGTTGCCAACAACTCTTTGAAGACATGATTTGGATCGCCTCTTTGGGCGAAGTATCGACATTTCTATGAGCCAAAATGAATGCATGCAGGTTATCGATATTAAGCATCCTTTCATCATTTCTAACAAAAATGATGTGCAAAGTTTAAAACCAAATTTGATACACTTTTCTTAAATCTATTAACTTTAAAATGAAATAAAAACAGTATTTACCTTAACGTTATCTTTACTGTTGCCTCTTCGTATATCAAGGCTGCAATTCGGACAACTGTGTGTAAAATTAGATCACAGACTATTTCTTATAAAGGTAGTATTAGAGAAAAAATATAAACATAAGCAGAAAACCTCTGTCCAATGAGAGAAAAGCGTGTCAATATAGGCAAAGATACATATAAAAATATAAATACATAGATATACAATTCCTAATGGGGGATCCCCTTGAGCTTCATTAATGTAGAACAAAGCCGAAATGATATTTCGTCGTCACAGTCTGTTGATTTGTTATCTAAGAAAGTTGAATAAGGCTCACACGTTTTTTTAAAATTTAAACACCGTTCAAAAAATCGTAGAATAAGGATCTTTTTAATCACTGCTATGTTCGTATTTAATTTATATGTATTTTTTAAATTTATCAAAAGAATTTCTCTTTTAACCTTAATGTTATAACATCAGCAAAATTGTGTTTAATTCATTGAGTACAAGTAGAACTGATTCCAGCAGATTTAAGAGACGATTTTTTCTCACAGCTTACATATAGCTACTTTTCTGTTTATTTGACCAGATTACATCAATGTTAATTTACATTTTTTTATTTCAGAAAAATCCGCAGGTTAATCCGAGTTGGGTCCGAATCTAATAAAGTTTTTTTTTTATCATCACGAATAATTGTGCTATTAGTAAAAACCAAAATTTGGCCCAATGTTAAATTGTCCATCAGTCCAAATACAGATAATCATGGCGCAGAGGTGTTCGACAGGGTTTCAATGCAATTATTCTACCAAATGTTGTTTATTGCCATCATATGCAGCTTTCCTTTTACAAAAATATATTTGGTACCAATACAAATCTGGCCAATTTACGGTTCTGAGATTTGCATAACAACTGGAGATACTTGTATTCAGAAATATATTGCAATTGGAGATTTAAAATTTTGCATTTATTTAAAATTTTGCATAATACATCTAACCCATTTCCTAAATATAACTGAAGCAAATCGTATGTATCAAGTTGTAGCAATAGAACGGCACACAGTAAAAGCGTATCTTTAGACTGCTTGATTTAATGGTGTTTTACGCCGTGTTGAAGGGTATTTCACTTATTTAAAGGTGGTGTATACCAACAATTATGTACGCTATTACAGCAATAATCAATTTAATGTGATTTGACAATGTTACAAAATTAATCTTCCTACAGTGCTCAGAAAAAAACATTGCATTGCTACCCTCCAAACAAACTACCCTTAGCAAGCCGGCTCCTGACCAAGTTTATGTCCAACTCGTAGCTTTCATTACTTCTTCATTATGGTAAATTAAGTCTCTTGGCCTCATAATTGTGCGACGATTCCCCCGAACCTTTTTGGGGGGAAAATGGTAACACAACAACATAAATGTATCTTGAAGCAAGCGCGCTGTTAGGTCAGCGATACTTATTAAGGCTTCTGCACGATCTTCCATCGGATTATTGTTTTTTGTTGGGGTTTTATTTCATTTTCAATGGCATATTTACATAATTAGCATCCACCCGATTCACAACTTTGGTGCGCTGTAGAGGCATGCCAATATTTCTGTTTATACGTTTATAAGCTTATACAAACTTTGCATCGATCAGCAAACACTTTCTCTGGGAATATATACCTTTCCGTAAATAATCGACATGTTGTTTCGAAAATTATGTATTGAAAAATTAATCAATATCGATAATTTTGTAAAACCATAGAGGAGTCACGTAAAAGGTAAGCAAAAACACAAATAAAAAAAGAACTCTATAAAAAAAATATATAATTATAAACATTCATATATCTTTGCAGAAAATATACCCAATGATAAGGGTATTAGTTTTTAAGTTGAATTACAATGAAACATAACGTTAGGGAGTACAGTGAATCCACCAGTACAAAGTAGAGCTTTGTACAAAACGAAAACATAACACGCTTAGCTAGCATCTGTAGATATAATTAATAATGATGTCAACGGTACTTTTGCGCTTTTTACCATTCCATTTTTGACACAGTAGGCCCCAATATCAGACAAAAAAAGCTGATCGTACATTTCGGTTAAACGCAAAACATCTCATCCATATAGGAACATACAATTAAATGTCCTGACTTAAAAAATTTTTAATTTTTTTAATTAACACTCAGAATCATTCGTATAAATTTTCACTCATTAGAAGCAGTTTTTTATACGAATTTAAAAACAAACATTTGCACCAGCCAATGAAAAGTGAAGGTTCACAGAAACAAATAAGACTGTGCGCTCTTAACCCGTGAGACTGAACAATCCTATGGCGAATAGGTTTAAAGCAGATGATAATCAGTGATAATATTAAGGAATGAGTCGAGTTTTCAAAAATTCAAACTGCTGATTTTTGCAGAAACCTCAACTGGGTGAGAAAAGTCGTACACGTCACACTATTACAGACCAATCAAATAGCGTTAGTGCATTTCATAAATGTTGTGCTGAATTATATTTTGTCCACGCTTGAACACCCACAGTTACGTTTAATATCGCTTAGCGTGGCTGAAACTCCTTTCAAGTTACACTGCACTAGATAAAATCGCTTTGGGGCTATTAATTGTTTTTTCTTTTCTTTTTTTAAATTTAAATAAAAAACATCTCACATCATTAAATAGCAGTGTTTAAAGTTACCACAGCTTATTACGTGTAAGTTTGTCGTCTCCGCGCATTATTCGCTTTACTACGATACTTCAGGAAGAGAAGTTCAGAAAATAGACCCCAACTGGTAAGTCGATTAGCATACACATACAAGTGGCTCCATATAGATTAATATTGTGTCAATTGAACACAGAAAAAAATGACTGTTGCCTCCAGTTGTCAAACCCGCGGTCGTGGCTCAGTGGTAGCGAGTGCGCTTCCTGAACTGAACATGGTGCGATTTGCCGTTCACGGGTTCGAGTCCTTCCTTTCGACCATCAGGTATATGAGCGAGTCACATGTTGTGGCTCCGGCAATCGTGGGGGTGGTTTTTATGAGGTTTCCACCGTAATAAGGCTGTGTACAGTGTGAAGTGAACAATCCGTCGTCATATAAGTGAAATACCCTTGAGTGCGACGTTAAACCCCAATCAAACAAACAATCCAGTTGTCAAAATAAGGACAAAGCATTGTAGATTTCGGTTTTCAAATTTATCTTGTAAATAAAATGCATTCGTGAAAATACTCATTTTAATATTCGGTTCGATCTTCATGATCATCATTAGCACTATTATCATCATCATCATCATGTCCATATCAGGAAGGAGTATTCATTGGGAGATTGGCATTTGTTTAAACCCGTCGCCGCCTTACCTCCATGACATTGCGTATAGATTACTTGGTGATAATTTCAACCATGACTAAGTTTTGTATTGATATTCGCAATTGTTTCGTAAATTGTGCGATAGTCATCCGGCAATTCACGACTGTAAAAATACACCATATGTAACATGACCATAGGCCTACAGCTAAATGTCATTGCAATTCTTCTTTTTTTCAGTAACGGTACTAAAAAGTATTTTGTTATACACCGTTTAATATAGTCTAGAGTGGCACTTATTCCATAGGTGATATTCATCCTTTGAACAGTGACCAAACTTAATGAAAATATGTTTAATTGCAGCGAAGATGGCATCTAGATCCACCATACTTTTGTCGATTGCTTTATGTGTCTGCACCTTAAGGTAAGTACGATAACCATCGCCATTAACATTAGAAAGGTGCCACAATCTAATTAAAATCAGATCTCAAAAACACTCCCCGTGTTTTGTTTGTCGCTTTGTTGAGATCTACTTCTTAAACTGTTCATTTAGGTCAAGCCTACTGGGGTTCACGAAAGGTCACAGTTCCAGTTGTCCAATATAAACACACATAGCACGGGTCCATGGTAAACCCCAAATCAGCCAAAACAAACAGAAGTGGTCCGATTTTCTTCTGTGTTCATGTTGTAAGTCGCATGCAAACAGGAGAAAATGCAATTCCACATAAAGTTTATTATTTGAATGGTGTTTGTTGATTGTATGTGCATGTATCCGTTGGCCGTGTTAAAATGCGCATTCGTGAAACTTCGGTTCGTAGGCAGAAATCTTCGGCTTTTACAAAGCAAAATTGGGAAATAATTCTGTGATTGGTCAATTTATGAAACCAATCTGTACAGTAGTAGGTGGGGTGATAGCGTTACATCTTAATATAGCAACCAAAAAAATCCACAGGAGCGGGGTTTTTTTTTATCTGATTTTAATTAGATTGGGATTCGCCTATTCCATACGCTCTCTGGTTCTGATCTCGTGCGAGGTCACACAAGAGCATGTTCGTGATTAAACTCCCGCCTTATGCGAGAGTACACGACAGAATGTTCTTGTCCAAGAGTTGCAGTACGATTCTCAATAAGAATACCGATTTCTTAATAATTTTATTTTTTATTTAATGGTTGATTACATCTTTTTTTAATATTTACAAAAATATATACACAGGTGGTTGATTACAACTAGTTGATAACACATTGTATTCGTATGTCATCTTGTGTGAAAATAAACAAATCATAAAAAAAATAAAAAAAATACATATTAAATTGACCTTAAATAAAAGCATAAATAACAGGTAAATTTTATGTAACATTCACTGTACATGATGAACATTTTGAGTGTCGTAGTTTTACTGTACAGAGACATTTATTTTAATGAGCGTTTTGAGTGTTGTAGTTTTACAGTACAGGGATGTTTATTTTGATTGGCGTTTTGAGTGTTGTAGTTTTACAGTACAGTGATATTTATTTTGATGGGCGCTTTGAGTGTTGTAGTTTTACAGTACAGTGATATTTATTTTGATGGGCGTTTCGAGTGTTGTAGTTTTACAATACAGTGATATTTATTTTGATGGCGTTTTGAGTGTTTTAGTTTTACAGTACAGTGATATTTATTTTGATGGACATTTTGAGTGTTGTAGTTTTACAATACAGTGGTATTTATTTTGATGGGCGTTTTGAGTGTTTTAGTACAGTGATATTTATTTTGATGGACATTTTGAGTGTTGTAGTTTTACAGTACAGTAATATTTATTTTGATTGGCGTTTTGAGTGTTGTAGTTTTACAGTATAGTGATATTTATTTTGATTGGCGTTTTAAGTGTTGTAGTTTTACAGTACAGTGATATTTATTTTGATGGGCGTTTTGAGTGATGAACCTCAACAGTGCACGTTCTTGATTTTGCTGTTCGTAATGAGGGTTGCAAGGAACCAAGTAACTGCATTATCCTAGAAAACACAAAACAGCGCTAGCGTCAATTCAATCCTGGAAACGTAACTAAATCTGCCTTAAAAATTCCAATCGGCAAAAGAGGATCAAATACCACTACTCTCTTGCACAGTAAAAAATACAAAGCATTAACAGAGATTAAGGTTGATGGACCATTATGGATATGTGTAAAAACTATAAAGAGACGTGACGGGACAGAAAACAACTGTAATCTCTTTAGCTGTTCAATAAAAATAATAAATTCCACATACAAAAAGGTTAATGGCTGGTTCATTGTCGAAAATATAAACATGAAAAAGCTTATAGAAGATTATTGAAGAAGCTCACAGAAGAATGACAGACTAAAAAATGTTATAGAAGAATGATAGACTAGAAAATTTCATGGAAGAGTGATAGACATGAAAATGTCATGGAAGAGAGATACACTAGAAAATTTCATGGAAGAGTGATACACAAGAAAATGTTATAGAAGAGTGATAGACAAGAAAATGTTATGGAAGACTGATAGACTTGAAAATTTCATGGAAGAGTGATAGACTAGAAAATGTCATGGAAGAGTGAGAGACTAGAAAATGTCATGGAAGAGTGATAGACTTGAAAATGTCATGGAAGAGTGATAGACTAGAAAATGTTATGGAAGAGTGATAGACTAGAAAATGTCATGGAAGAGTGATAGACTAGAAAATGTTATGGAAGAGTGATAGACTAGAAAATGTTATGGAAGACTGATAGACTAGAAAATGTCATGGAAGAGGGATAGACTAGAAAAAATTATGGAAGAGTGATAGACTAGAAAAAGTTATGGAAGAGTGATAGACTAGAAAAAGTCATGGAAGAGTGATAGACTAGAAAATGTCATGGAAGAAGGATGGACTAGAAAATGTCATGGAAGAAGGATAGACTATAAAATGTTATGGAAGAGTGATATACTGTAAAATGTCATGGAAGAGTGATAGACTAGAAAATTTCATGGAAAATGTACTTTTTTTAGACGATTCTCTATCAACAGTCAATACGTACTGAACTAATTTAGCCTATATTATGTTCTGTATATTTGTATCAAGGGATATGTGCAGCCCCTAGAGGGATTATTCCCTCCATTTATCATCTTAGTATGAATCATTTTATATAGTAACTGTTGGTGAATACACATTCAATTCAATTTAAATTAATTCAATAACAAATTTTTTTAATGTGTTGGGTATTGGACGTCAGCATAAAATTGTGAAGAATTAAGCTTGTATCGGCTACTACGGATCTTGTTCAAAAAGTTTAAAATGGAATCGTTCGGAATTGCATTGAAACAAGTCCATTGAAAATGAAGCGCTCGGAATGCAACAACAACATCAACAACAAAAGAAAATTTTGAAAGAACAGTTTTATCATTACAAGTTTATAAGCATTTATTCCTGAAGTGTTGGATACATTTTTTATTATATATGAAAACATTTAAAAGTAACTAATACGGCTTTAAAAAAAATAGGTGTCAAATGACTTTTACATATCAAAAAGTAACTGAAGGCACATGTTTAGTTCTAAAAATGAGGTTAATAAGGTATCTTTGTTTAGTTGGCAGACACAAGGGCAACTTCTCCCCAACCCCATTGACACCAGTGTTCCATTTCTTCCACTTCCTCTCCCGCTACCAACGCCTAATGAAGCTTGTCCGATTTGCGATAGGTGAGTAAAAGTACTTTTGTTTCCTTCCTTGTTATCATTATCTTGGGCTTAAGCTTAGTAAATTTTTTATTTGAATATTGAAAACAAAGGCCAAAATGTGGCGCGCAGTTTTATGTAATCATTGAAAACCAATTCTCAACAACTTTAACAATGAGATGGACGAACTGGATGGAGAAGAATGCGCTTCGCATTAAAAATGGTTTTAGAATAATTTTCAATCATTTTACACAACGTTTGGTTGGAATCACCCTTTTCTGATACCCCGGTACTGTAGGCCTAATTTTAGACAATTTCATGAAAAATGAGTTACTAAGTTTTTAGGCTAACGGAGTTGTGATGGATACAGGCCTAGACATTAAATAACAGCTAAGCTATCTTGCCTTAATTTGTGTTTTTAATTTTAAATGTCCAATGTTATTTCACACAAATGACGACTATGGGTTGACGATGTTTTACGTGAAAAAGTGGGAAGAATCATTATAAAAGCTATGTCTTCTTAGTCACAGCTGATCATTCCTCTCGATGCATTATCACAATGTCAATTGTTGTTCGACCTTACGGTACTTCCCTTATTTTCGAAGTTTTGATTGGTCCGTTCTTTGCGTATTTAATTTCTCGACCAAGTAAAAGGTCTCAAATGAGAAAAAGTCATCAAGTCATAACTGCAAATCGCTATTTATTCACCGTTGCATGAATAAGCTAAACTACAATTGATTCTCGTCGTTGTTGTCTGATCATTGGCCTTGACTGTAATAGGCGTATGAATAATCTGCATAGTAGGGTGTTGTTTGCCGGAAGCCTATTAACCGCCGTCTGGACACTATGCATACACATCATCAACGACCGTGTTACATTTGGCTTTAAAAAATACACAAATTTAATTCAAGGGTACGTTATATTCTCAAGCTACGGCAGATTGATGATGGGGAATCAATACACAATATAGTTTATCCCGTGATATAAGAACATTCGAATCACAATGCAGACACACGAGATTGTGTGCGCCGTGCACTCGATTTCTGTGTGGCCTTTACAAACTTGCTTGATTTATTATTTATTCTTTATTCATCAAATGTTGGATCAACAGGATTAAATCCCAATTACAGACCATTGGCCAGCCTTATTGTGGGAGGAAAACTGGGTAGTAAATAACCCAGAAAACCCACGACCTTCCGCTGTTTGCTGGCATGCCAACCGACATACGGTCCGCGGGAATCGCACCCACGACCCCAGAGGTGATGGGGATATATGGACCAGAGGCATACACTTACTAGAGCGTAAACTCTAGACCACTCCGCCACGGAACTGAAGGCGATTGCGTAATTCAATCAACGCCTGTTGAATCAATGTTGTATTGTTTAACAATTGTCAAAATTAAATAGGGGAGGACACTGGCCATTTTCACAGGAGTTGCCTTGAAAGCAATCTAGAGTAAGTTGTGTTGCGAAAACAATCATGTAAAGATGTTAGTGCTCGGCTTCTCCCTCCGATTTATGCCATTCCTTCTGTTCGGAAAATTATCGAGTTGTATTATTTATATAATACAACAATAAAAAGTGAGCAAGTGAAAGTGAAATGTTTTGTATTATTATTGGTACCATGTAAAAATTGTCTCCCTTGCGTACGTTTTGTCCGCTAAGCACAAATTGTCTCACTTGTACCTGTAATGCCGCCTAAGCTCAAATTGTCTCCTTTGTATATGTTATGTCGCCTAGCACAAATTGTCTCCCTTATATATGTTATGTCGCCTAAGCACAAATTGTCTCCCTTATATATATATTATATCACCTAAGCATCTATTTTGGGGATATCTATGAAAATCATAGCAGTGATTTCAATTGTGAGCATTGTCGAATAAAGTAAACCACACAGGTAATCAATTCGCCACGTTTCCCATATAACATGATCATTTAAACAAGTCCCTTGTAGAAGTATATGTTATGTCACCTAAGCATCTATTTTGGGATATACACACAGGTTATCAAGTCGTCACGTCTCCTACATGTATATAACACGACCCTTTAGTTTATACAATACACAAAAAGGATTAGCAAACAGGACAAAGTCTATATAAATATATCTTTTCGTGACATTGCTAGATAAACAATCGTACGCTGGGAGCACGATCGTCCGGCTTGTTTGACACTTACATTCGGGAAAATATCCACTAAGAGAAGAAAGAAAAAGTTCACAAATAATATGAACTTGTCCCTATATATACGTTGTGTTTTAAACATAGACAGGTTATAAGACTCGTTTCTTATCTCATAGTTTCGTTTGTAAAGGCGCGAGTTGGCTGAGCTTACAAAAAACAGGTGACCGTGCATATTTGCGCACAACACGTAACCAGCGAAGTCATAGAAAATGATTTTACAACTCGCCCTACCCTTCATAATGACCATGTTAAACTCTTGAATAGTCGTAAAGGGACATCATAGAGGAAATTGTGGTGTAAGTTAACGTCACAATTCAACACCGTTCCTTTTAGCAATTCTTTTATAATAAAAGAAACACGAATGTACCATCAAAAGGGCCGTGTAATTCTCGTGACAAAGTAATAAATATAAGAAAAATAGAATTTTTATTTCAGGTTGACCAATGGTTTCGGAGTTAGCGAAACGAAATTTGCCGCTCTGGTAGCACAGCTTGGTGAAGCTCAGCAAAAAGTAGAAGCTTGTACCACTTCTCTGTCTAGTAAGTTCTTGTTTAAGGTGAAAGGTATTTCCTTCATTTTTTTATCTTTTAATTTGTATTTCTTGTGGTGAACGTAGGTTTGATTTGCTTTATTAGATTGGTATTTAACTCAATGTTATTTCACTAATATGACGACGGATTGTTCATTTAACATGTGTCCCTACTTAAATACGATGAAAAACGTAATTTCTCGTTGCAATTTAAACCGGAACAAACGTGCCGGGGACATTATCGCAGGAGATTTTTTCATTGACGAGAATGACGTCTTACCAATTGTAGCAGGAGCAAACGTCACTAGAGCAAATGCGGATAAGAGGACTTTTTCACATTGGTTTAGATACATTTTTCATTATTGATTAGAAATTTAGTTTGTTTGATATCACACGTTTACATCGGCAACAGTTTGGATATTCTTAGGAAATTCAAGAATAAGTTGCTATCCGATCCAGGACTGCGACTGGCTGTTAAGAAATCTCTAGGTTTTATCAGTATAATAATGGCAACGAGCCGATACGATGTCGGTTTGGCTCATAACTTTCCCATGAGTTTATTTATGCAATATAAAACTGGGGAATACTGAAATCATCTCGATCAAGAACTGGGTTTGGCTATTTTGAAAAAATCTCCATTTAGTTGGCATCCGACCCAGGGCTGGGTTTGTTTATTCGAAGTGAAATACCATTTTAATTGAAATCGGATCAAGGATTGTGTTTGTTTATTCAGAAGGAAATCTCGGCTTATTTAGTTTGGGGCCCGGGGCGGAGTTTATTTTTTCTGAAGATAAATTTCGGTTTAGTTAGTGTGGGGTCCAGGACGGAATTTATTTTTTCCGAAGATAAATCTCGGTTTAGTTAGTGTGGGGTCCAGGACGGAGTTTATTTTTTCTGAAGATAAATCTCGGTTTAGTTAGTGTGGGGTCCAGGACGGAGTTTATTTTTTCCGAAGATAAATCTCGGTTTAGTTAGTGTGGGGTCCAGGATGGAGTTTATTTTTTCTGAAGATAAATCTCGGTTTAGTTAGTGTGGGGTCCAGGACGGAGTTTATTTTTTTCCGAAGATAAATGTCGGTTTAGTTAGTGTGGGGTCCAGGACAGAGTTTTTCCGAATGCAATTGGACCAAGGGCTGACTTAGCTTATTCAGAAGAAAATCTCGGCTAAGTTGAAATCGGCTCAAAGATTTAGTTCGTTTATTCAGAAGAAAATGTTGGTTTACTTTGAATTGGATCAAGCACAGATTATTTTGTTGTATTATTATTAATGAAATGAAAAGCTAGTTTTTGTTGGCATCGAGCCCAGGACTGAGTTTGATTGTTCAAAAGAAAAGCTCGGTTAAATCTGGTTCAGAATCAGATTTAAAAATTTGAGTTGAGTTGGTGTCGGGATCACGGTGCTATTTGTAGTAACAATTGCACGAGATTTCTTCTATTTGATTGGTCGAGTGTGAAGTTCTTTTGTGATGACCAATCAAAATATTGTAAAAAGGTGAATCCTAAAATAAGAAGTATAAAAAGTACTCTGAGATTGCACCTTATTTAGTATTGAGCTAAGTTCAGGAGTTTGGTTAATCACTAGACGAGATAGGTTTAATTGGTCTAAAGATTCAACTGTTCAGCGGCTTTGTCGCTGGAACATATACTGCCTCTCCTATTGAGAATCCACTTATGTGAATTTCGCTTTATCACAAAATATATCCATCGCTAAAAATGCATTTTGACTGGGCGATTTGTAGTGATGATTTCGGGAATTCCCCCATTTTCGAATTCGGATTGGTCGACTTTTTCGTGCTTTTCCATGGCCAATGAAAGAATCTCAAATGATTAGAATCCCTTTAAATGTAAGACCTGAAATGCTCCCCTATGCATAACTTAATTGAAGCTCATAAAATAAAGTATTTTTTAAGTTTAGTATTGACCAGGGCGCCCATTCCACAAAGCGATCTTAGCCTAAGTTAATCTTAATTGTCATGGCGACCAGTGCTGAAGGTATTGTGTTGTCATGGTACTTAAGATTAACTTAGACTAAGGTTGCTTTGTGGTACAATACCCTGATCTATAACTCTAATGGATCGCTAGAAGGTGCGATCTAATGTTGTGATTTATAGAAGATTCCCCTTATTTGCGGCACGTTGATTGGACGATAAAAAAGTATGAAGCAGTTGACCCAATCAAAACTAGGCATGTAAGGGAAATCCCCTGAATTCTATATACAGCAGTTTTTCTCAACATCCAGATTTGAAGGATCTGATCACAAACAAATCGAACCAACAAACCTAAATGTTTCCCCTGCACAAAATTACTCATTAGCCCTTTCCTTTCTGTTGTCACTCATCAACATCTATGTTATTGCCAACAAATATTTTAAACTCCAGACAATCACAATATGCGATACAACGACACCACAGTAATACCCTCTTCGTGTTGCCCCATAGCTTTGAGAGAACCATGGCAGCATTGAAGCGCCTTTATAATAACACTCACTTCTCAACTCGGACCAATAATCACAGGAAAAGCGCCAGAATCAATTAGATCTTTCTATATACAACAGAATTGTGTACAGGTGAAACAGTTTGGTTTCTCACGGCTCGATTTGTTTCTGATCAGGGCCTTAAAGGAGAAGACCACCCAAAAACCATATTCTATAAATAAGTAAAACTTTTTGTGTGTAATACAATACAATAATTTCCATTTTCATAATCTTGTAGTAACTCTGGTTATCATTAATTAAAGAGGATCACAAGGCCCAGTTGAGTCATAAAATCCTGTGCTGCTAAGTTTTCCTGCACGCTGGTTGGTCAGCCAATTTTGAACTATCCGATGATAGATCAGCGAAGTCTGCTGTACACAGGATTTGATGACTCAACTGGGCCTTGTGATCCTCTCTAATGACTGATAACCAGAGTTATGATTAGATTATGAAAATGGAAATTAATGCATTGTATTACACACACAGTTTTACTTATTTATAGAATATGGTTTTTTTGGTGGTCTTCCCCTTTAAGAATGCCCAAACATTTGGATCCAGCCCTGCTTATACTGATAGACTGGCCTGAAATACAATCCATATACTTGGAGTTTGTCATTCTTTGGCACAGTACTATGCGCTGGAGTCCTTGTAAAAATATTATTGGTGCTATAACCCTTATTTTATTTATTTATTTACATTGTCTGACAATTTAAGTGTAACCAACAACAACGAATACGCCACAGTCGCCAGTTATATTTTAAGCCGAAATATTTTTAATTTTTGAATAGACGACATACGGTAAATGTTAGAAACATTCGCTTACTTACCTTTGAGCAAACAGCCTTGTGTTGATTTATTATTTTCACATTTAGCTGACTGTGCGGTCGTCCACAGGATCGAATCAATCGAATTGCTTTCTCCAAGTTGCCTTTTGGTGTGGAGAAACGCACTAAAAACACCCATCCCATTCTATTCTAAATTACTGGAATTCCGTAATTTTTTTCTACAACGCTGATATGTCACTCCATATTAGCAAACATTTGTTTGTGGGTAAAACATGGCGGACTTTTCAGCCTTTCCGCAGTGAATAAAATCAGGTCTTCTGATTGGTCGATGTCAAGGTGTCAATCTTTTTCGTGGATCTATGAATATATTAAACAGTTTAAATTTTGATCTAAAAGTGGTAAATATTCTGTTTAAAACTATGTTTAGAGCTATCCAAAATAACTCTCGACTGATCTGTTAAGTGACCCCGACGACAACTTGGCCAGCAATGTTGTCCCATTGGCATTGACCATCCAAAGAAAAACAAACTGAACTGAAAAATAAATG
>JAVFBW010119597.1:0-15071 GCA_034783835.1 Mopalia ciliata
TAACACATATGCTTAGGATGTTTTCAGCTAACATGCTGATAAAAAAATTCTGGTTTTTATATCCAGCTTGATGTGTTGTTTTTTACTTTGTAATAAAGCATTCACCAGTGCGGACAATAGAGGACAGCCACGCAAATAAAGTGTTTTTTTTTATAAATAGCGCCAGTACCGCTTCTTAAATTAGAGGAAACGATTTGCTCCTCACCACTGTAAGTATATATTTATGTATATATATATATAAAAAATATGCAGTTGGTGGAGGCAAGCAATTTTTCTCACTCCATTTATTCAAATATATAAGCAGTCGGTAGAGTGTTCGGTTTGTAACCCAAAAGTCCCGGCTTCAATAGATAAACATGTAGGTATACTACAAAGAAGGGTACGCTTTCTAGGTAAAGATAATTTTTAATTCATATTTCAGATGTAGGCATAGCGAGGCATTAACAGCTGCTGCGCAGGCATCAGCGTCCGGTGTGATAAGATTTAGGCAGCAGTGGTAAACGGCATCCTGGCACAAAAATCAGCAATAACTTAAAGACTCTATCGGTTAAATGTGGCTTGATCTTAACAAGGTTGTGATGTATTGTCAGATAAAGCAATATGAGATAAGTTCTTATTTGCTTTGGTTTAATGCATGAGGCTGTTTCGAAGATTAATTTGTTAGCGTTTTGTTTTCTGCAAAAAAGAAAAACAATGAAAATGCATCGGTACATCCAACATTCGGTGGGACAGTGACCATCCAGGGCATCTATCCATAACGAAACAAATTACGATTTGCTCCCCCTTTATGGGATTTACTAAGCACAAGTAGCCTGCCGAAAGGTGTCATTCTATTGCTGCTTCGGTACGGCTCTCTTTTTGTATCCCTGGAAAAATATGTCCGCACAGGAAAACCGTAGATCCTTTGTCGCTTCTCATAAGAAACAGTGTTCCTAGGATTTGAAGAAAGTCTGTCCAGAATGGTCAAACGTAAAGCGTTTGATAAAAATGATGGAGAAATATGCCGATAACTTAAGTCCTGTATCCAATCCGAATCTCCAGTGTCTGAATCCAAAGATAAGCACAATGTCAACGGCGAACACATCAAAGTGAGTGCCACAGCCAAAATAATTGTTCGAAACTGCATAATTACACCTCTGTAACATAAAAAAGACAAACAATTAAGGTAATGGTTATGACAAGGTAGAAAGTACACATCAGTAGTCCGTATACGACAGATCGGATGTTACATGTTTATTCCGGGTATGGGAAGGTGGTAACAAGTATACAGGTTGTTAGGAAAGGGTGGACGGAGAGAGGGGTAATATATTCATACCGGAGAAGTTTGGTCGAAAAGCCGACTTTATATTCTCTTCGTTAAAAGCATGTTATAAACATGTTAAAACAGCCAGGCAGGCTTTTAAGTCTCCCTTTTCATATTGTTTAGTCAAATCCATTCCTCCAATGCTAAGTAAAGACACCATGTTTACCATTCAAACAAACTGCCTTTAGCCAGAGGCCAATGGGTTTAACGTACATGTTGACTGCATCACACTTCAGCTTGCGATCCAATCGTTTTGTATTTATGTTTGAAATAACGTTAGTTGGAATAAACAAGGTATTTCTGTTCGCTTTTTTCTAGTTAGATGAAAGGATGTTGCCGGGAGCTGGAACTAACAAGAGTTGTTACAAAACATTACTGAGAAACTCAGTGGGGTCAACCCGACAGCTTCATCGCTTAAGATGCATCAGGATTGGATACACGGGTCAACACCGCAGGGTTAAATGTGCAATAACTTCCAGTATAAAAAGACGAAGAAGAAGATCAGTTTCTACAATGTCACCCTTTGGACTGTCATTTGACCATGCTCCACGTTTCTTAAACAGCCTTCCGGCCAAACAAACATAATCGTAACGGTAACAAAATTATACTCTGGCTATATAAGGGCAGTTTGCTTTAAGAGGAGCAATGCCCTCTTTAGCATTAGAGGAAAATTAACTTTCCAACATTTTTTATGATTCACATCTTGGTTGTGCGAGTGTCAAATGTTGTTGAAATACATCGCCTTCATAAAAGTGAAATAACCTCAAGCACGGCTTAAAACATCAACCAATCAATAAAGCAAAGTTCTACTGTCTTCCATCTAACTAAGTCTAGGCATCAGCACTGGTATTTATAACCGGCTACCGGTTTCCCTCCAATTTAATTGAATTATGCATTATTGATATGCTTTATTTGGTGAATAAACAATCAATCAATAAATCAATCAATCAAACGTATATAATGGAAAGCTTTTATAAAAGCCGGATGCTCAACAAAAAACTGTTCAGTAAATGAAAAGTGCATTAGCTCTCATCTCATTCGGTCACTCATTTAACCCTACTTAGACACAGCTATAGTGCCGAAGCCAGATTCATGATTAGTTAAAACATTTTATATATAATACCTTTTAAGCCATTCTGATTAATTTTGGCCTTTATAATTAACAGATTAATAAACGGTCAATTTAGAACTATAAAGCAATCGGAAAAAGAAACTACCAATTGAAACAAATTGTAAAATTGTACTGTTTCGGACAGAATTGTTCCTATGGGGAATTCGTTGTGGATTGGAGTACGGTTCGATTCTTGACTGCTTCACTTCGGTTAGTAGGCGTTGGTTTTCAGGTCAATGTACAATCCAGATCCCCAAACCCCTATACAAAAGCTGGAAATTGGTCTCTATTTGGGATCTTATCATGATGATCTTACATCGGACATATACGCTTTGTTTAAACAAATCTACTTTGTTATTTAAAGTTATTTAAAGAAATTTTCGTCTCACCTTCCATACAGTTATCTAAAATCAACTGGTAGCTAATGTGACATTTCTGAAACAGTCTTAGATTATAACTGGTCATTATCCTTTCCATTGAATCTCTGGGGCATCTTAACACTAACTAATGTTTGCTGCAGGCTTTTTGCCCGGCCTGTGGCATTGAACGTTCTCCATTGAATAAATATGGTATATTAATTCGTTAAGAAGCTATCTTTATAAGCATACGGATCAATTAGATATTCTCCCGATTTTTTGCTATAAGTAGAGCTGTATAGCTAACCCAACGCTTTGTTTGGCTAATTTACCGGCATACAATGTGAGGTTGAAGAAACGGGCACTGTCGCAACTTCTGTATTATTCCATAACGACTGACACAATGCTCTTTGTGAAGTAATAGAAATGTATCTGCTTAAAATAAACACAGCCTTACAGTGAATTCAACTTGATTATGGAGTAGAAAATGAATAAGTTACAATAGTTTGACTAAGAAAATGAGATTATGGTAAACGTTCGTCTCAGTAAGTCATCATTACTTTAAGGCTACAATTAGCATCATTCCAGCGGTAGGGGTCGCATGTACTTTCAAAGAAAAGTGTTTTGTAAACAATGCTAATGGTTATTCAACTTTAATAAGACCTCTGAGATGTTATATAAAGAACTGGCACACAGTCGTGACATTATAGATAATTTGTCTAACAATCGTCTATTACTAGATGACCACGGGCAATTTCCTTTTTTTTCAGCTCTAAATATCCCAACAAAGCCATTTGGTCTTCTTAATTATTAACATTACTATAGTGAAAATATGTTAAATAACCCTTAATTAACCTGTGTATAATCCCACTGAAAATTCTATTAGTTTTACAATGAGCCATTATTAAATTAGGTAGACAGGAACTTCCTGACACATTGCCTTATGGGAATAGTTCAGATCCTGGAGACCAAAGTACACCGAGTTTATATAAGGAAATAGAGCATTTCCTATCGTCTATATAATCCCATACCATTGTCCCACTGTATTTGCGTTAGGTAAAACATTTAGTGCATAGTTTGAACCAAGCAATGCGGAATTGAAATCAATCGTGTGATTTTTACTCACCTTCTCATTGCGTTTGATAGCAGCACAAACGAATATATAATAGTATATATTGATATTAAACGAGTAATGCTAATGATAAAAAATAATAATAAAAGTTCAATTAAAGTCAAAATGACCACCATCCCGAACGTTTCCGATGCTGTGTGAAAACCGTCAACAAAATTTACAGATAAAATGATAAGCAGGAAGATTTAGGACGGTCATGATCGAAGGTGAAGTATGTATGCTTGTTAAATGTTCCCTGTATACTCTCAATGGAACTTTTAATAAATTGGCAATCTATAGTATTCAAAACGATGAAGACAAAAATATATGCATCCTTATCCCGTGTTTTAATGTGTCCAGCTTTGTATTGGGTATGTATTTGATGTCAACAAAAATATCTTACATTTCGTGAACATTAATGTTCACGATTTCACCTAGTCAGGTGACTAGGGCCAGATAGTTTATCAGTTTTCCTCATCCTTGACGAACCCGCGCTGTGTTGTCGTAGTTTTGTACCTATCAATAAAGCTTCAGAAGTGTTCAGCCAATGTTTTAAAATTAACTTGGTTAACCATCGAATTAAATGCACATTCCATGCTATGCTGTGTCACAAAAATACACACAACGGTAAAAAGAAATGCATTTGGGGTTGGCAGGTCTGATATGAGCGCAGAAACAAAACAATATGAACCGCCATCCAATCAAAATCATGTATCTGTCTGCCTACTCGACAACAATACGTCTCCTACACACCAGCTATGTGGTCAAAATGATCAACAGCAGCTATCTTATGTTGTTATGTATTTTGGCTTCTATAGCGAATATAGCGGTACCTAATGTCAATCGGCGTTGAACGTCAATATACTTAGTCAATTAGCATGGGATTTTGCTTCCTCTGCAATATTGATTTCAGTTGACCAAAGACAAACTATATTGGTGGTATCGTGGATGGAATGGTTACCATAGTCCTTCAAAGTTCTTTAATGACATCAAATAGATAACAAACTGATCCCATCATGGTGCTTTAAGCAGATCGTATCTTAAATTATTCATAGACATTCAAAGACAAAAGGATCTCTCAATATATTGGCAGTCGGTGAAGTCTCGTCTAAAGTTGAACCCTCAGTGGATATACCGATGAAGTGTCCCCGATTTTATCCAATATTAAGCGAAACAACGACATTACTGAATCTATGTTTTGAAAAGCGTTGGCTTTAGTATTACTCCAACATTGACGTCTATTTACGGTATACCAGTGACAATAATCATCGTTTTAGGAACATAAAATCATGAAGTTTTTTCCCCAATAAAAACAATCACAGGTAAACGCTGGCTCAATGTTTTGATATTGAAATCAGTGTGGACAATTGGTTTTAAAATCGGAACACTCAAGTATAAAGTTGACAGTGAATTTTTATTATACGGTAATGTATTTGGTTGGATTTTAACGTCGTACTCAAGAATATTTAACTTAGATGATCGTTTCACACTATTCCCTACTTTTACCAGAGTCATCATTCTTATAGTTTTACTCCGTGGCCAAGACATTGTAGTGTTGTATCTCTATATATATAATATAAATGGATCTACGCTTGCTCGTTTTATTGAGGCTAAACGTCGTATTAAGACCTATTTCCCTTATATGGCAATTAATAAGCCGCTCTTTGATCTGCATGCCTTAAACACATCTAAACAAAAAATATATGCTACCTCGTTAAAACTATCCCCACGTCTGACTCCTACATATACATTAATTGCATCAAAAGATGATCACCACTCTGATGAACTGACTACTGAGTCACGGTACCTTAAAGGGATCGACAATATAAGTCACAAGTATATGCTTAGTAAATGAGCGGGTCATTATAAGCATTGTAATGTGTGCAACACTTCCATATAAAATACTGGAGCAAAATAAACTTCAAAAACTGCTACCCTTAAACATATTTGTCCGCTCCCTAGTGTGCGACCAAAGGGTTCTTCACAAAAAAGGCGTGACTTGTCTAGCTATTTTCTTGATGTAGACGGGTCATTTGGTCATGTGCAACAATATGTTCAGCTGATTGGTCAAGAGAAGCCATCATTGTTAAAATGTTTGCCTCTTTAATATTTTTGCGTTGTTATGGACTAGCTAACTTTCGACATGGTAGTGAAACAGAATTGTAAAACAAATATCAAAAATAACAAATTAGCATTTTTTAAACAACAAAAGCAATGCTTATCTTCCTTGTGTAAGTTAACCATCTCTTTAAGTTTACTCGATTCATAATGAAATTCTAGCTGACATCTAGTCAACATAATTCGGCTCTGTATAGTATTCATCATCTGACATGCATTTTAATACAGGCTCCGAATTCAAGTAGTAAACCGAAAGTGTTATTTTGCTTCAAGTATTAAACTGTGCCTACATATGTCCTACAGTAAGTGGTTACAGCTAATTGGGTCATTCCTTAGATTGAAAGCTATGTGAGAGAATTCTCACCAATTGAAATGTACATGTTAGCTCCAATAAATGATGTTTATCCTGCAAGCCCATCATTTTTTAACCGTACATGTGACACCAATACAATAGGGTACTCGGTCGATATGATTTGATAGAATTACGTGTGTTAAATCAGCTGCAAATTTGTTCCTTAGTCTCAGAGTGTGGGAAACTCTAGCAAAATATCCAAATATAACATGACGTAATTCTCAGCTGTGTCCTGAACAGAAGGGAGAAACAGATGAGATATCTCAGTTAGCTGACATCTCAAGGAATTATATCGTATAATAAACTTGTATCAGATTGTAACGTTTCTTTAACGTCTGGTCTTTTTGTAACAAGTGTATTGGCGTACAACAGTTTCATTAGTTTGGTTCTGTGACCATGTCATGGGAGATACAAGATGATATATTACGTAATGTTAAGAACATTTCTTCCAGTTTATTTTTTCAAATTATTTCGAGTTAAATAATTTTACTTTCGGCGACAGCCTGATGATTATAATGTTCAAAAGGTAATGAGTTTGTCAGCGGTCAGTGGAAAAATAACAAAAAATGATGCTGTTTTATAATATTTTAGATTCTGACGTACAGTTGCCAAAGTATCTCATATTGTTATCGAAAAAGAGTTAGTTTTTTGCACCAATTAAAAACGTATTTCTATATAATCAACTTCCCCTTCATATTGCGCCTTCTATTTTAATTGTATTGTTTGTACATATCCATAATTAGCCTATACGTGTTGAATTATTAGAATAGTACTGTAAATATCTGTGAAATATGTTTTCTTCTCCAGGAGCCACATTTCACAGATTTAAATGAAAATAATTATTCGACATTTGTTTCTCACTTTTTCCTATCGGTAGCTCTATAGGCCTACCAGTTAACACATTTTTCACCGACTTGCCCATAATAAACAGTGTCTATTTTCTTTAATTTTCATTTTTACAAAGATCGAAAATATTCAGTCTTACCCAGAATATATTATTTATTCTATATTGTTTTTAGGTCTGTACAATGGGCACCATTACGCAAAGGCGACTCAAACAATGAATTACACAGAACTGAAATGTAATATTTGTCATGTTAATACCCGTTATATTTTCTACATTGCTTTAAACAAATGAAGAAATCGTTTAGGTTTTACGGTAAAGTTTAATATATTGGCGATAAATCCTGGAAATGAACACCAAAGTTAGCATGATTGATTTATTTACTAAAAACGACAACAAAATTTCCAAAGTTCCCTAATTTCATGAAATAGTTGAAATAGAACAATAAAGAGAAAATATACAATAACAGGGAAAAAGTCAGACAAATTAACATTTAAAGATGTTATTCATAATATATTCTGCAATAAGGTTTCTGTTAACATTTTCAGAGCTTGACATTTTTAAGATTCGCTTTTCATTATTTGATCCAGACATTTCTAGGATTCAGCTTTTATTCTTTTTTCAGGGATATTTATCATTCGTTAAATATAATGTGTTTAAAATCTAATGCTTGTATCTTTAATCGAGCTACTTTGCGGTAGTTTTATTTCTTAATGACCGTGTATCGACGCTTAGATTAATAACTATTTCATAAACATTTTGAACACATTTCAAAATATTTCTAAAAAGTAATCATACAAACACAGGGACAACGGTTAATGATAATGATCATGTTCATGGTATAGAACTTATGTGATAAATATGTAGCAGACAACTATTCGGTATGTGTTAAGATTAAAACAACCAGAAAACTGGTATTTCCAAACAAAATTTAAATAAACTACTAAATATGCCTTCTAAGGACAATGAGAGCTTCAATGTTTCTAATACAGGGGGAAATTTCGCATTTGCCAGAAAATCCTTTGGTCAGAATTGTAAATTTTACTGAGGACCAATATGTATGTTGATATAATAACGGAATTTTATATAATGTGAATTAAATGTAAAACTCATACTGTTTAATTGTGAGTCAAAGCTGTGGCCTGTTCTTGACTGAGTATTTTGTATGACTTTGAACCCACCCTCAAGATTATTGACGATCCTTTACTATATGGTTTTTTGTTTTAAATTTAGACTCAGTTTTAATTGTAATCTACTGTAGTTGAATATAATTTAAAGTAGAATTTGACAAAAATCATGTAGCTCATATATACAATGTAGATATAGAAGTCGTTATCAATTGTTTCAGTTAGATGCTGGCCTATACACTGATTTAGCGAGAACATTGTTTTTTAAACACACTGCTGAAATTTCATAACAAGCAGCTCATGTTAATTCAACTTTCAAGTCTGGATATCGCTAAAGCAAACGGCAAATCAGAAACGGGTTGTTCTGATCGTTCAATGAATAATTTATTGCTATCTAAAGAACCATAAAGGGGGGGGGGAGGGTAATTGCTATTTGCTTTTTATTCCTTACCTGGAGCAATACGGTACTTATTATAATACCATTTGCCGACAGTCGCATGAATCAATTTATATTCGTCAAATGACTAATCCGTCAACTGTTAAAAGACTTTCATCGGCTTTGATGTGTCACTGGCGAACCCTTCAACGATGATACACATATTACGGTGGTATAAAATTCTAGGCGCAAATAACCCCTTTCTGACGTTTGCGGTACTATGAAGATTCGAAGGTCCTAAACAGCCAACATATTTAATTGCACACAGCTCTATCGATGTACATTCCAGATGGCTTTAAGTTATAACTAGACTTCTCTCATCGTCTGTCTCTGACTGGGATGTTTGTCGATTCAGCTAATTCCTCAATAAAACCGATCAAACGAGTAATACAATTACAAGGGTGCTCGATTTATTTAGTAAAACAACCAACCGTAGCTACTCTCCACATTCGTTAAGCTTAATATAGCCTGGACAAATCTTATAAATAGAAACACAATTATTGAAATGGGTGCAAACGCAATCTACGGATATAGAACTGGACCACACATTTTATTCGAGGCAATCATCGACAGATTTATTCAAGTGAAGGAAGACTATTTGTTTGTTAAAATGGTGTTGTGGGCCCATGGTTACGATTTATAAGTGATGTATCACCAGTGCTTGCATATAACAGATTGAATGACGGATTGATCTATACCCGGCTTAATTCACAATTATTCACCGCCGAGTTGATATGAAACTGAATATGCAGGTTAAACGGTGGAATTTAACAACAAAGCAGGACAATAGTTATGTTTTTTAGTTTTAATTCGCTGACAAATAAACAGACTGCAATAAACCCAAGTTTATAATGCCAATGCTGTATCTACATCTTCAGTCTTTACCAGAGGAACCTAGGTACTAGCTGTTAGAAACAACAGCATATAATATCTCTGTTAAGCGGATAACGGGAAGGCCTTCACGAACATCACTGATGCAACAGATTTGGTGCTTGTGGTCTTCAATGCAGTCTATGTCCGAGTTCAATTTCAACCAATTCTACATCATAGCCAACTGGTTAGGGAGTCCATCTGAAAAGTACCAGATAGATTTTCATGTTTTTTTCTTTCTTTTTTGCAGAAAACAAAACGCAACCAAATTAATCATCGAAACGGCCTCGTGCATTAAACCACAGCAAATAAGAAGTTATATCATACTGCTTTATCTGGCAATAACCTGTGCATAAATACATACTAACGGTGGGACTAAGCAATTTATTATCTATTTATTATTTATTCACAACATACTTACTTTTATTTAAATGGCATCCCCTTTCTTAATAATAGTTCAATTGTAACTGCTGTACCCTCACGATTAAGCACATGCTTGAGTCTTAAATTCACAATAGCTTTTTGTATAGCAGACGCAATTGGAATACAGATATACTGTCCGAAGACCTTATTGATTGAATGCGATAACTGTGTGCCTACTATGTATAGCAGTTAGATTTAAAGTGGGATACAAGTGATATTACACGTTGCGAAGACATGTAGGTATGTTTGATAGGGCGTTATTGTAACGGCGAAAGTTTACAGGCCGATCTGTTCGAGACAATTACCTCCTATATTCAAACTAATCATATCGACCATACAAAAGGAAGACTATCAAATTTGTATCAACGATATTTAGATTAATGAAATGAAATTATAATAATACATCACTTTACCGTAGCAATTATTGAGGGAATCCGCATTTTTACTGAATAAAAGGTCCAGTGTAAATTGGATTTACTACATAGCCAACTTGATGGCACTACATAAAATATAAGTTCCTTTCGCTGGTTTGCTTACCAGCCTGATGAAACCACGTAAAATGGAACAAAGCCAATCAAAACATCGACTGTTATGACATCACCGCTCACTATTTTGAGCGAATTGTTTGGGCTAATTAATTACGTGTGTCTGGTTAAGAAGGGGATATAACTCTGGAACGAATGTCAATATACGTTTTTAGTTGCAAGCAAACGGTTGCAGAAATTAGTCTCCTACCAGTGGTAAATTTGATACTTTGGAAATACCATTGCTGTATGATCATCAAAATAGATTTAAGTCTTAAAATATTTAAGTTGGATGAATGTTGGTATGCCTTGTATCCACTCGCGCAACGTCAGGTTCGTTCCACAAATTCATGTCTATCACGTCCTTCTCATTGGTGTGGAAAAAATACAAAGTAGCAGACCACTGGATTTGGCGAGGAGTAGAGTAGCATTAGGTGAAGACAACCAAAATCTTGTATAAAAGATTTTTCCCAGAAATGGTGAGGGTTTGGTTTGTATTTGACGCCTTTAAAAAGGGCACTGACATTTCAACTTCAATGAAAGGTAGTATCTAGGCCTACATGTTGCTTCGCATCAAATGTGTCAAAAAAGCTATAAGGGACCGAAGTCTGGCTAAGGACTCGTTCTGATTTCGACTACCGGTTCCAAGTCTCGTTTTGGTTACATGCAAAATGTATGGGAGTAGATTTTTGCTTGGTTGCCTCGCCTTTCTAAAAGCAAAATTACTAATTTCATTTGATTTCTATGATAAAGAAGGCTCATTGAAATAGTCTGTCAGCCTCAGATTTTTTCAAGGCCTGTTTATTTAACATGCTTTTGGAAATAAAATCCGTCAGCCCTCAACAACAACAACACATGTTAAACGCTATCGGTGCCATTTGTAAAGAAACAAACGAAATTACCACAATTACACGAATTAGATATTGTATCGTATCTATCAATAAAAAAGAAATATAAAAATGAAGCGTTTCCTTCTCCAGCTATGATATATAGATGGATTAAAATATTAAAGGAATAGAACACTTCCATCAACAAGATTAGACTGATTCGTTAATAATGACAATGCAGATTGTAATGACCTACTTACAGCTGCGTACACCATCTACACTGGTCAGTTTCTTTAAGAATTTTCAAAAAGAAACTTAGCTTAAATGTCAAATGTGGCTTAAATCCAAGTTATTTATCGAGTAAGGCATTAGTTCAAGTGACTTGTTTGAGTTATTTGTTTAAAAAAGCATCGGAAATGGAGCGAGTAATTTTACTCTCATGTTAAAATGCTAGGCCTACAGAACGAGACTGGCACCAAAATTCCTAATCACGCAAATCTCTCGGCCAGACTTCTGTCCCCTATTGTGATTGCCACATTTGTTTAATCATTGCTGAATTATCTGGTGACAATATATAACAGACAACTTGGTAATACTGTAAAATAGTACAAATCGTACTTCTGTGTTGGTTTAATTAAGTCAACGGATGGACATGTACAGTCATCCGCTTGTGCTAGAGGTGATCGTTTCACACAGGGATCTTTAATAGCGTACGCGACGGCAGTATATCTTTAGTGCTGTCGTCATGATAATAAAGTTCTACTTAAGCTAAGGCTCATTTGTGAAGCGTTCTAAAGTATTTTTTATCTCTCGCATTTATGGAACCATGTTTAGATATGATTTGTGTTGGCGAATGATGAAGCATCAACAAATATATGGATAAAACATGAAATGGCACAATTTTGTTATTCCCATTTAACTCTATGCGAAATCAAACTAATAAATTGAATTCCAATCGAAAAATCATAGATAATTGAAATGTACCAACAAAATAATGCGCTTGGACAGCGAAACTGGAAAGGACAGTCGAGTTTACTGATACATGCAGCCTCTCAATTATCGGTTGAAATAGTTTTATTTGATTGAGATATTACGCCGTATTTAAATTTGTTTCACTCATACGACGGCGCTTTAGTCTGATGGAATTCGAAAACCATCCTTAATATTACAAACAAGAACCAAATGTAATATGGGACAATCGCAAGATACAATAGAAAATCGATACATTCTCCCCCTTAGCTGTGATAGGAAACTCCTTCCTCCTAAGGCCAGAATCTGCCTGCCAGATTCGATCAACAGATTATGGACGAAGATACGTTGAACCGTGCTAAATAAAATAAGGATGACAACGGGTTGAGCAAATGAGTGGGTTTACTATTACATGGGCAAGTGAATACTTAAATAAATTCGGTTTACGATTTTTATTGCATCCAGCTATTCCACTGTGTTCGAGAATAAGAATAGTCAAAATGATGCAAATCTGTGGCACGAGTTATAATAATTTTCCATTTATTTCTGTAAACTAATAGTATCATACTACAAGTTCCTTTTTCCATCACCGAAGAATATTTTCAATACGAAGAAATACCTGGGAATAAATACGTTTTTGCCCCTCTCCTCTCCTCCCCTACCATTTCCTTTCCATCCCCAACCCCGACCCGCTCCAACCTTTGAAATTTACTTATACCAGGCAAGCATAGATAAATTGGCTCTGAGGAAACATTTCAATGTTCTTCAGTCATGACGTGCATTCTGCATACATCCCTCAAAGCAACTGTTCCTTTTGGCTAAATTGGTTTTGTCGTATAAAACCATTTTATTTTCATTCTTGGTCCTGTTCTATTTTTGATTTATATTAATGATATTATTACATCTTCTTCACTCCTTCATTTCACTTTATTTGCAGACGACACCAGCGTTTGTTTTTCTGCCGAAAAATTGCATGACACGTTGTCTGTTATGAACCAAGAGCTGGGTAATATTCAAAATTGGTTAACAGCAAACCGCCTGTCTCTAAATGTTCTCAAAACAAAATACATGATCATCAACCCATCTCATAAGTCATCACATTCTATTAGCCCCCCTTTAAATATTAATGGTGAAAATATCCAAGTTGTAACCGAACTTAAGTTTTTAGGTTTAATTATTAACGACAAACTGACTTGGACATCTCATATTAATTACATCGCAAAAAAAATATCACGCAACATTGGCATCATTCGGCATATAAGAAATACTCTAAATACACGAACCTTACTCATCCTCTACCATTCATTGATCTCAACTTATTTAAGCTACTCTAATGCCTTATGGGGTAATACCTATCAAACGCATCTTCGTCCACTTTTTCTTTTACAAAAACGTGCTGTACGCATAATTACTTTTTCTCACAAGCGTTCATCCACTGAAAATATCTTCAGTATGTTAAAAATACTTAATATTTATAACTAAACAAATTGTCCTGTCTTCTCATTGCACACAAACTCTATCATCACCCATCTTTGATCCCAAGGACTTTTTACCCGACAAACCGACATCCACAATTACCCTACTAGTACCCACCAATACAATCTCCACACACCATACATCAAGACCAACTTAACGTTATATACCTTACCAATTAAATGTCCTCGAGAGTGGAATAACCTTCCCGTTGGTTTATAATCAACCAATTCAATTTCGCTTTTTAAGTCCAAACTAAAAGACTATTTACTTTCCTTGTGAGATTGTTAACATAATTTCTTCTGCTTACAATATCTTGTCTGTAAATATGTTGTTAGTGTTCTGTTTTCACCATAGTTTTAAATTATTTTTGACCGCTATATATAAACCTACTTTATTTTGGGATAGAACAAGTTCGATTGAACTTTATTCCCGCCTTTTTATCTTTTTACTTCATTCATTATTATATAACTTTGTTTCATGGTGAATAAAAAATGAAAATGAAATGAAATGAACACAATTATGAGTTCCTTAGTTTTTAATGTATTATTATGTATTCTCGCATCGAAGAAGTCATATGTGGCGAAAATACCTACGACTTTATTGCACATATGTGAAAAAGATTTGAAGATATGTGAAAAACAATTTCACAGATTTGAAAGCGAAATTCACATTTGTATTTTACAAATGTTGAAAATAATCTCACTTTTTGTGAAAAACAATTCAACAGTAGTAAAAGAGTATTCGACGTAGGTGAAATTAACGTTTATATTATGCATGTGAACATTTTTTTTTTTCACTTCTGTAAAATTACTATTTGTGTGGAACTATTTTGTAGATGTATGGGAAATAAAAGCATCCAAGACATCAATTACCGATTTCTCCCCTATAGTGGGTTGTGAGTCCGATTTCCCGACGGGTTTCAACCGGTAAAATTTCCTGAACTAGAATATATTCAAACCAAGAAAGTGCTATCCAAAATCCCACAATAACGAAAATATGTTTAATATTAACTTTCTAAAAGACACAAAAATCATTCATGGGTTTAAGAGATGGTTGTGAACGGACACCGGGACATGTGAATAGGATGTCGAAGTTTGCGGGAGAACTTCGAGAGCCAGTTCCTAGAGAAAGTTACACGCTAGCCAATAAGTTTGTTTGTTTGTTTGTTTGTTTGATTGGTGTTTAACGTCGTACTCAAGGGTATTTCACTTATATGACGACGGA
>JAVFBW010119608.1:0-15071 GCA_034783835.1 Mopalia ciliata
AATTAATGTATTGTATTACACACAAAAAGTTTTACTTATTTATAGAATATGTTTTTTGGGTGGTCTTCCCCTTTAAGTCAGATGCCCGGTATTGTAGACCGACGTTAACATTTTTCGTCGTAGCCCAAGCACTGGAATGACAACTGTTTAAGTTGCAGTAGTACTGCTTGTAATTTTCCGCTTCACGTCTCCGTCTCATCTGATTAAAACCGGAAGTGGTATTGCTTCCGTGCCTTACGCACAGGCCGCTCGGCCATAAGCCTATTACCATTTTGAATATCTAAATGTAGTGATATTTGCGAAATAAGTTAAATTGTGCGGTCATAGCAAGTTAATAACATTTTCACATAAATAAAATTGTTCTATTTAAAGTTGACCTACATAACACATTTTCAAATTTGTATGCACCTGTGACTTTAATAAAAGTAGAGCCCCTTCGTCTTTTCCTGGTAAGACAGTAATGGTGCTTATGTGTTTATCCCAAAGTTCCCATTCTGCGCTTTAAAGCTAGATGATACTTGATGGTAACAAAATGTTCTCCTCTGTGACTAAATCTTGATACACATAAAACAAGAAACCTTTGTTTGAAAGCATTACTGTTCAAACGCCGCTTGATCAATTACACCTGTATAATTTACATCTGTATCCATAAGGACGATACTCGCCAATTTTAGTTTCACTTTACTCGACTGTTCTATAGGTGTTGATGGAGATAGCCCGTTCCCGGATCACTCAATAGATCCAGGGAGCCATAAACAAGACCATCTCCACAGTGTCTTCTATTGACCAGGGTACCACTTTATTCAGACCAGAGGCGTATTAAATAGAGACTTGGTAATTTGATTTTAGACGGACGTGTTCCAATTTTCCACCATTTCTAAGGACAAATGCCAATTAACCCCCTGCCAGATAATGTCTAACAGTATAGGTTGGTGACAGGGAAGGCGGATATTCGATATTGTTCATCGTACTGCCTGCCTACAGAGCGGATTCCCTGTCTCATTGACCTGCTACAGGCGGTTTTATTTTATAACAGAGCTTTTGAAATAGAACCTATATTTTATAAATAAGCTGTTACCACATGCCGCCAGGATTCAGGATGTGTAATAAAACATTTATTACAAAAATTTGTATTTTTCAAAATTTCAAGATAGTTTCTAGGGAATATTGTTTGATATTCAGCAGTTAAATTCCATCACTATTCCTTTAATTTTAAAATTGCCATGGACGCATAACATTGAAACATACAGTTAAATACATCTGTATGAAAGCCGTTTGAGGCCACCTCGCTTCGAGGATAAGAAGAGGTAGAGACGTAGCGGGGAGGGCATGCAGGGAAGATAGTTTAGCCTTGCTGCTTCGATACATCGCCGCCTCGTCCTTTATTTGAAAGAGCTATGCAGCGAGATGACCACTATCAACTTCATAACATATGTCTGAATCTTAAGTTGACGTAAAAGGGACATTATAAAATACCGGAAGGTCAATCGGAAGCATTCCTGACCAATTCAGATGCAGCTAGTCCGTTTATTAACTATAGCCACATAGGTACCCTAGCTCTTGCTTGATCGTCTTGCTTCAAAATAAACACTAAACTTTCTTGCATATTCTACAAAGAACACCTATGGTGAAAGTTTTTGTTGAGCTGGTTGGCCTTTGTGGTTGACTTTTGCTGTTGGTGATTCGGTGCCTTACCCCGAGGGTCGTGGTTTCGATTTTCCTGACCGGTTTCAATCTGCAAAATTGTTTGAACTAGAATCTGTTCAAATAAGAAAGAGTTATCCCAAAATAACAAAAATACTGTGAACACCCATTGGTATTGAGTGAAACTATTTTACGGACTTACTTCGGCGCAAAATTTTGTTTTCTTAGCCCTTATACATGAAGTTGACTATTTCCACAAGTGAAAAGAGAATCCAGTTTCGTAAGATAAAAAGACGACCACATTCCACTCATCCAAGTTCGATTTTCGCACAACCGTCAAAAAGTTAAATTGAAGGGTGGTTGCTAAGACGCAATCCCGGGGATATCACCTATATGGATTGTTTGATTTCAAAAGGATATGCTATTTGCTTTGAAATAGTTCCTGTTGATAA
The DNA here is from genome assembly GCA_034783835.1 of Mopalia ciliata. Classification (NCBI taxonomy): domain Eukaryota; kingdom Metazoa; phylum Mollusca; class Polyplacophora; order Chitonida; family Mopaliidae; genus Mopalia; species Mopalia ciliata. The sequence goes on from JAVFBW010119608.1 coordinate 2,097, forward strand.
TAACTCGGAATCAAGGTATTTGCCAACTAAAACTACCAGGAGTACATAATTAACCATAGAAAAATGGTTGTAAAATACAGGTAGAATTCTGTAAAGTTTTTTAAGTCAAAAATAAAATTCACCCACTTTCACGAACGCAATGGCGATGGAGGAATCAAGCTACCCGATACCCAAATCTCGTCATGCGCTACAGCATTTCATAAGGAAAGAAGATTTAAAGACTTTTAGTCCGTCTGTGTGTCCATAACCATATGTAATTTAAATATTTTTCGTAGCAGATTACACTCACTTTAAATACATATCTGTTGTGAAAAGTTACAAATACGCTACAGTTTCCGTAATTTTTAGGCGAAATTATAGCCATTTTGAAACATTAATCCAAAACATTTTTTTGTACCAAAATTTTCCGCACGTTTCCCGCAGCGGCTTGAACTAAAGTTTTGTGTGCCGCATTTTATGACAGGTTGCAAATTAAGTTAGATTTTCGTGCAGATATGGCAATTTTGGTTTTAAAACAATGGAACAAAAATATGAAAGTTGCAAGTATACGTTTTTGATAGGGTTGGAGCTGTCAGGGAAGTTTAATTGCATTCCATACTGCACCATGTTTATACAAAATGCTAGACACAGTTATAAAGAAACGAAAAGAGCATTAAATAACACTCTGTTGAATATATACCTTTAATGTAGAGAACTATTTGCCTTGCCTTCGCCGAGATTTGAACCCTAGAGAGCCATTGCTTTAGGAGCAGGGACATATACAAAGCTAGGCAATATTCAAATGTTTGAGATCAAAAATAAAGAAACCTAGTTTTAAAGCAAAACTACTTTCCACTGATTTTCGTGTTTCTGATCAAGTGAATATTGACAATGGTTTCGTTGGGACAACAGTTTCTTAGCTTGAACCGACTCTATATACTTTTAACACCGACTCGCAAGCAGTAAAAAATGCCTGTTACCTATACCACTCAGCCAGATGGCCTGCTTGTAGGCGATTCGGTGACTAACCCTACATACACCCTAAGGTCTATAGATCAATAACCTTAATCAGTATGTTGCAGTATCTTCACGTCAAGTACAAAAATGAGAGGTCTCATAATTGACAGAACGTTTTTATTTAGTTTTGAGGAACACACAGGCTGGTTTCCTTACTCAAGGGGGTCATCGTGGTATACGGCATTTTTAAAAAGAATGCTTGTGTTAAATCATACCAATGTAACGAAAACATAACCGCGGCCGTGGCTTGGTGGTAGCGTGTGCGCTTACTAAACTGAACCTGCTTCGGTACCGTTCACCGGATCGAGCCCGCCTGTCGACCATCAGTATATAAGCACGTAACATGTTGTGGCTCCGGCAATCGCGGGGTAGGTTTTTACGAGATTTCCTCCCAGTTTTCGACTGTAATAAGGCTAGGTGCAGTGTGCAGTTTGAAGCGGACAATCTGTCATCATATAAGTGAAATACTCTTGAATACGACGTTAAACCCCAATCAAATAAACAAATAAAGAGCTGGTTGGTTCTGTTGATTTAATATCTTTTTATGATGTAAGTGTAGTTAAAAATAGTCTATCTTTGATTGTTCTAGAGCCATGGTGAGTGAGATGAAATTATTATTGTGATAGTCTTCCATTGATCGTTTTTGTTTTCTCTGAGGTAATTTCGCATACACATACGCCTGTTGCTCGTCTAGCTTCCTGCTAAAACGCAAGCTTTCCGAGGCTTCTAGAGGATGAACCAAGACACGTGTTTTTTTTTTTTAAATTTATATAAAAGTTGTTCCTAAAAAATGAGTCAGAGATGTGAATTATTGCACGGTCTGAATTCATACAACATCCCATAAGATAAAAACAAGTATTAACGAGTTTAAATTACGAATACTTATTCATTTATTCAAAATATATATATGCCAAAACCGGGCTTTCGGATTTACTCAACCAAACACCAAGTGTGAATAATATCTAAATACAAAAGCTGCTAATTTTGTGTCCTGTGTATGTACTTTATATAGAGAAAAAAATCGTCGTCTTCACTTGGTAAGAATTCGGGACTCATTCTGCCGTAAGCCTCTGTGGCTCAGTTAGCAGAGTACTGGACCAATACCTCAAACTTTCGGGTTCGAATCCCAGTGGAGACAAGCAAATGTTTCTGTTTACATTAATCCAAAAGGTGAAGTTCGATGCTGACCGTAGTCCGTGCATAATTGGGTACCGCACTGCAATCTGATTGGTCATGTTCGATCGGTATGACGGTTAAATGTTGTCCCATTCTTGTCAAACTTACTCAAGAGTTACAACCCGTGTAGACGGAGGTAAAGATCGAAATCTGATTGGTCGATTCGTTTTCCCTCAATATATTGCTTTAATGTTGTCCAACTTTTGTCTTACTTGCTCAATTGCTATAAGTTATAAAGATGGCGTGCATAAGTAGGTACCGTAAATACTGCAATCCGATTGGTTCATTCATTTCCGCTTATAATCTTTGCTTAAATATGATCCGATTTTTGTTGTTGTTCAAAACTTGCCTGTATATGTAGCTACATCTTATGAATAAACTATGTCAATATTTGTATTTCTAAACATAAAAGAGAACAGGTTAGGACTTGTTTAGATTTACCTAAAGAAATCTGTCCGTTGAATATGGTTAAGTTATATAATACTAATGATAGTGGACAGGCGTATTATGCAATCTTCACGTGGCTATTGGTTTGTAGTGATGACACAGTGCCATTTAATACCAGTATAATTTTGTTTCGAACAGATCAACATGATCCTGTATTAAAACAATTCTCAAAAAGTTTGGCTATCGACCAGGATCTCAGCAAAAATTCTAAGCTGTTTAATAACTTGATATTAAAAATCAACCCAGCGATTGCCGGAGCCACAACGTGTGACTCACTCATATACCTCAGGGTCGACAGACGGACTCGATCCCTTGAACAGTACATACGGGTGCAGGCTACTACTAAGCCATGTCGCGGGACCTTAATATTATAGTCAACATAAATAAATTTGCAAACTGCTATATCTGACCATGTAGTTTATTTGTCAACAGGCCGGTATTTTGAATTCCGGTGAGGACAACAAATTTGTCTTTCTGTGCCTTTTTTAAAATATATCTTTTGAAAAACAGGACCGGGCCCGAAACTGATATTTTGTGGCCTTTAATTAATATATAGATTTAAAAATAGTGAAACTCGAAGATAGCTGTATGTCGTTTATATGTCAATTTTAGTTGCGAACACGATGGACAAATTATCAAATAGATGTTTTTTATTCGCCGTTACATGCGATATGATTTCCACAATTTTTATGTTTCAGGTATTGTTTTGGATTTATTATCAATGAAGAGGAGATGACATGTGTCCTATATCCTGAAGATTACAGATATTAACGTGTACTTAACGTTACAGCTCTCAGTTGCTTCAAGTTCGAATTGGCTGTCATATGGAAATAGCAAAATCGGTACAAATAAGTGGCATCACATAGAACTGTTTGATGGATAAAATTCCCTGTGATATATTGTCGCTAAGTGTTGCTTCTAGAATAGTATTTCAAAATTCATCAAATATAAGTAATATAAATTGACAGTACAAACAACAATTAAGTGTCCTTTCTAAGCATGGATGCCTTACCAAACACTATACGTGTGAGACTTATGAAGAGGCGGGAGACTGGGCTAGGGTTCCTCGTCAAACAGAAGAACACAAAACCATGTGTCATCATCTCCGAGATTCTGAGTGGTGGTATAGCTGAGGAGAGCGGCCTTGTGCAAGTCGGCGACACGGTGTTGAGAATCAACGATATTGAAATCACAGAAATGTCTTACGAAAACGCTGTAGAGATTTTGAAATCAGTTCCGTTGGAGGCCCCCGTCGTTCTTTTATTAATAGGCCCCGATGGCTACACCACCCACTTACAAACAATATTTCTTGAAAATGGAGCCCCGCGGACAGTTCGTGTAACTGAACCGGCTAGTTTACACGGTTCCCCTCTAAACCGTGTGCGCCGGTCTAGGACTCGCTCCCCGTCACCACTGTGTTCTACTCCGTCTAGTCCACGGAGTGTTTGCAATGGCGAATGTAGCCCAGGGCGTGTTTTGAAAAACAGATTGTCAGAATCAAGTCAAAATGGCGACAATTGCAAAACCCCAACAGAAACGCGCGAGATCAGTGTTCAAGTTAACCTCGTTAACGGATCCGAACCGTCTAAACGATATGACGAAACCTTGCTTAATGATGGCCAAGAAGGTTCGCCTAAAATTATTCTTCAATCGGTCCCTCGGTCTGGCAACGATAATAGTGTTATGACAACTGAGAAAAACGTTCACAGCAAATCGCCGAACCAGCATCGGAAACGTAGCATTGAAATTCGACAAGACAGTGATGAGATAACCGTCATCTTAAAAGGGGACATCAAAATCAGGAGTAACCAAGAAGGCAAAGAAAAGGGTAGCATGGAATACTCGCCAGAGAAATCTAACGGTGAGAAGGGAGATGAATTGTGTAACTCTAATAAAGTTGAATCGACCAATGTGCCCAAACCTGGTGATCAAAAATTGGTTGGACTAGAAAATGGTACCGACGATTCCAAACGATCCCGCTCTGAAAGAAGACACAGCATCGCTCTGCAGAGCCCCGCAATGCAGCGCCGCCTGTCGGACAGAAGAGGTTCGACTGCATCTCCGAAACGATTTCTCAAACTGCGGAACGTTGCCGATGAAAAAGTTTCCATAGACACACTTCATCCTAAAGCCATTGAGGTAAGCACAGTGTGTAGATTAGGTAAAACAGTAAGAAAACTAATTGTGGACTGTGTGTCTTATGCCATACATACCTTATTGTTTTGTTTAATACGTATGAATAAATGTCATGTTGTTAACCGCTGGTCAAAATTTTTACTTTCGCTTTCTGAAACTGTGAGGTCGTCTGTACGTCTGTTTGACGTTCAACAAATTTAAAACTAAAGAAAAATAAAATTGCTCTTCAGAAATTATTTTCGGGGGAGGGGGTGTTGGGGTCACAATATATTTTTAGTTATGGTCGGGAGCTGCCTTGATAGACTATTTACTTAGTAGTAAGTTGTTATATCACGTGTATGACAACGTTGATAGTCGATTGACAAAGACACCCTCGTCGAAATATGTGCCAACAACTCGATGGAGAAATCACAATACGCGAAACGAAGATATCCCGACAGATCAACTACATGTTGCCCCTTATTTGCATCGAGGCAACATTTTCCTGCTTACTTCAAATTATGAGAGAGAACGCATTTACGAACGAACGGACAGACGAGCGGACAACGAATAAATTATAAGTAAACTCTATAGACTATTTTCTTTTTTTTACAGCAAGTTCCTTGCACAGCGGAGAAGTGTTTGGGTTCCATAATGGCTCACCAGTTAAAGCGACCTCCGGGTGTGCCGAGAAGCAAGGAAGATCTGGTCATTCAGGCCAAGGACTTTATTGATCAATACTATGCAACCATTAAAAGGTACCATACACTTTACTAACGGCCTGTATGCATATTGCATATCATCAGAATCATATTAACTAGAAGTATGCAACTGCCATATAGATCAGCGAAGCGGCATTGGGGACCGAGACCCCCTGTTATTACGTATCATGTGACGTAGCACGCAAGAAAATTCAAAAGAACGCAGCTGTAAAAATGATGCATTATCGGAAACCTCTAGCATTCCTCGATCGTAATGTTTCTAACTATTAAAACGAAATGAATTTAACTAATACGATATGTGCATGTTAAATAGACCATACATGGCAATTAAATCGTCAAATGTTAAGCCAGTTGTTCGAAAAAAAATAATTGCTACGCAGTGGCTGACCGTCCTCACAATTAAAAAGACACGTGTCTGAAATGTGACGTCGCCTTTTTCTTACTGGTGGACACTACTTTACGCCAGTTCCATACTTCTAGTTATATTGCTCTGTTCACTGGTATAATCGGTAAAGCTCTGTTGAGGCAGCTCTGTTTTACCCGTCACATTTACTGAATCGTCCAACACGGATACAGCGTGGGTTAAGGATGGAAAATTTGAAATTTGTATATTTCGTTATTAGAACATTTTCAATTTTGTCTTGCAGTTGGTGAAAATTTTATATAAAAACTCCATTTTTAAGTAATTTAATTAAAAAAAATTTAAATTTTGATTCAGGTCTTTGCAAGTGTACACTCGGAAGGGTGTTTAACAAGTTCTAGCGCTACAATTTTGACGGAATTTTAATGTTTTTTAATCTGTTTGGTCTTTCTTTGTTGTCAGTGGCGTTGAGGTGATTTCCTTCACCCATTGGGCTGGCACCCCGTCATGTGAGTGAAATAACCTGAAGTACGGCGTTAACACCTAATCAAGCAAACAAACTTTGCCTCTTCTTCTGCCTGTCTTGGGTAAGCTGTATGATATATTCAAATCCTAACCCTTTTGTTCAGGTACTTTTAGCAAATATAGGAACGTTTCTCAACAATAACTGATACTTTTTGTCCCACTTTCTGTCAGATCTAACACCCCGGCTCACCAGAAGCGCATACAGGAAGTGGTCAACTCCATAGAAACGCGTGCCACCTACGACCTCACCTATAATGAACTGACCTTCGGGGCAAAGACAGCATGGCGCAATGCTCCCAGGTGTATAGGACGAATACAGTGGTCTAAGTTACAGGTAAACCTATTACATAATAAAACAACAGGTGCCAGTGAAGAATTTATCATAATTATATAACTCAACGTTTCGGTTAATTGATGGAAGAATCATCAAACTAAAATTATTCATATAGTAGGATAAACTGTTAATTTATTGGAAATCACTTCTTATGTCATCAAAGACGACCGCACAGACATACTAGTATGTACCGAAACGTTGTTTTCTATCACCAAATTAAAAGTTTAAACGTCATCACTCCTGATGCCATTAGAGAAAAAAAAACCGTGGCCAAAATATGGTTATTATCACAGTTGTTTGTACATATATTTTATCATGATGATAACGCTTTCTTCGCAGTCCTTTCAAAAAATTTATGATGATAGAACTTTCTTTGCAGTTGTTTGTATATTTTATTATGATAAAACTTTCTTCACACTCGTTTGGCTATTTTATCAGCCTATCATTTTCTTTGCACTTGTTTGTATTTTTTTTATCGTGATACAACTTTTTTCCACAGTTGTTTGTATATTTATCATTCTATAACTTTCTTCACAGTTGTTTGTATTTTTGATGTTATAACAGCTCATTTCGAAGTTGTTATTATATTTTATCATGGTTATACTTTGTTCGCACTTGTATGTATATTTATCATTCTATAACTTTCTTCACAGTTGTTTGTATTTTTAATGATATAACAGCTTTAAGCTGTTATTATATTGTATCATGGTAACACTTTGTTCGCACTTATTTGTATATTTAACATGATAAAATTGTCTTTGCAGCTGTTTGTACTTTTGTTAAAACTTTCGTAGTTGCTTGTATATTTTATAATGATATAACTTGTTTGAATTGCAGTCAGAAGTAAATGTAGGAACTCTTTCTTGGGTACCGAGTCCGTTTTCCAAGTCATGTCTCTTTCGTATCCATTGTTCTGAGCAATCTCAATGAAATAAGACATTTATTTCCATAATCTGTGGAAATCCTAAGTAGATGCTTTTTTGATCAATTAAACCGAAAGCTTGTATCCAGATGAATTCTTCGTCATTCCTCGAAGTTGTTGCTGAACTATACGACATCGAACTTAACATTCTAAAATAAAATCGATTCTACTTCTTACCTCGAGACATTGACTCTTAGATACACCCGGGCCATCTTGTTTTGCACTACTTTTATTTCTGATCTGGGGCATATGATCGCCCAAAATATTGGCGGAAATTAATGCGCGATGGCCCGGTATGGCGTACGAAAGTTGTCTTAGTCTCGTCCACTATAGAAACTCTCGCCTTTTTTTTACAGCATGTTTAGACTTCATGGGATGTAAATATGAAGAAAGTCGTTGTTATAGGTCACCTTGACCTCTTCGTCAATCCCCTCCATTTTTTTGTAAATTAATATTGCTTAAATCGTTAAGCGAACAGAATACATCTGACTTCCTAAACAAGTTCCTTTGTTTTTCTCCACTACACGTTGTTAAGTTATTGTCGACCACCAGGTGTATGGGTGAGTCACATCACGGTGTGGCTCCAGCAATGGAGAGGTTGGTTTTGACGAGTTTTTTCCCGGTTTTCCACCGAGATAAAGCAAGGCACAGTGTGACGTTGATAATCCAGCGTTGTAAAATTGAAATGAGTACGACGTTAAATCCAAAATAAAGAAACAAATTTAGCCACTACCCTTATTTAAATTAACAGGGTTGATAACTTCACCACACTAATTTTCAGCTAAGAAAAGGCTGCCAAACTTTTTCTACGAGAAGCAGTGTAGAGGCCAGCAAATATGTCTTTCTCAACAATAAAAATCTACATCTATTTCTGGAAATCTGCAGCCCTCGGATTGCTTTTAAGTGTGGCAATGTTGTCTTTATTTAGCACTGGATGAAAATAACCTTACAACAGTATCAAAACCGGCGCCTCATATTTTAAGATTCCGCAAGTGTGAAAAACCACCGTCACATGTATAAGTGAAATATCCCAAATCCCTTCGTAAAACGCTAATCAATCACCAACAAATATCTGTGTTAACTGAAATTGGAGCGACTATAGAAGTGTAACACATCGCCTGTGATTTCAGCTTTCAACTACACGTCCCAAATAGAACAAGGCATTAACAGCTAACCGATTGATGGATATATTGATTACAGTTTAGGGGAGGTAACTTGCAGCTTTGCTTCTTAATGGCGATATTTGTGGCCTAATGTAGACGTAAATGTGATTGATGTATTTACTGCTCCAGGGGATGTTTTTATTCCTCATCAAAGTCATTTATAGACAAAATCAATTGATATTTAGGTGTTGATATCTGTAAGGTGTTTGTTAAGGCGGTGGGTAATAACTGGTACTGCTAGAAAAAGCTATCATGATCAATTAAGTGTGCAAAGAAGAAATATTGCCCTGAGGCAGGGTTATAAATGAACATTTATAACCCAATCAAGAACTGGGGGATAATGTTGTATAGTGTATTTATTTTCGTTATGATGAATGAGATGTTTATATTCCAGGGTGGGGTGCGCTGTTCTATAATGCTTGGAGGTTCAGACAAGTGTACATAGCCTAATATTAGTTCCCTCGAGTGCTTGTATACAGCCACATGCGGTTGCACCCAACTTACCTCATATAAAAATTGAATTGACACCCTCAACCCCCCCCCCCCCCCCCTGTATGCAATTAAGATGGGTGCCTTTGAGTTCACCGTATTATGCGGTTGGTTGCTATTTTAGTATTCGCATAATCGAGCTCATGAACGAAGGACTCCAAGTGTAGTTGTTTGACACCTTCACATTCTCGGGGCGGTACAGACTGACAGTTTTCAAAAAAATGTCAAGAGCTACTCCCAAACTAATTGTAACGTTCTTTTTTTTCAATCACACTGGCTATAGACGTAATTGACTGTTACTTTCTGAATGAGGCTTAATGGGTGCTTGGTAGTAGTTCAAAAGCGTGGAGCTACAGAGCGACCGCTTTTATATAAATATATACTTGTGCGCCGATCCCCAGTGAGTCAGGTCTCTATTAGTTTAAGTGGAGTGTTCAATAAAATAAAACCCGAACTTGTTTTTATCATCCGTGAGTTACATAAAAGTATTATTAGCATGTGCATGGACCTATTCAGATATCAGATAACCACTTTGCAGTAAGAGCATGCACAAAATCTGCGACCTGCCATACTTGATCTTATGTTAAGAAACTAAGATACATTTATTGTAGTTTAGTAAACAATTTTCAACATGATCAAAAAATAAATTTGCTGAAATTCACAATTCTTTTTTTTTTTTTTTTTATATCCTATACTGTTTCATTTGGGTATTTTATGGCGTTAATTATTTAACTTCCTATCTGGTAAGTTATGTTCGAGTTTTACACCCCATCCCCCTACATATTAGGTTAGTGTTTCGGCCTACTAATCATACTTCGATGCACCGCTGGTTCGAGTCCCCCTGTCGACCATCAGAAATATGAGTGAATGACACGGTGTGGCTCTGGCATGTAAAAGTAAAAATGTTCCAAATTTCAGTTATTGTTGCACTTTAAACTAAAGCTGTCAATACTATATCTAAATAGAGTACTATGATGATATATGCTTTACATAACAACATATTACCTATGTGTTACAGGTCATTATGTAACTTAAATTATACTCCCTCGCCATGCAATTTATGTAACTTTGTACTTGTTCCTCCTATGTCACATATGTGGCCAGAGTGTAAATAAAGTAAAGTTGAAGTTGACAATCGCGGGGCTGGTTTCATGTTTTAAGCGATGAGCAGTGTGAAATAATCAATCCATTGATATGTAAGTGACATACGATTTAGTACGACGTTAAACCCCCCAAACAAACAAGCAAATAAACGAATCCTAGATATCATTTTTATGGGAAAAGCATAAAAATCCTATTTTATAAATTCTAAACTATTTGATATATAAATGCAATTGTAAAAAAACGCCTTTCTATCTATATATGGTGTTAACGCCATATCAGGTAATAATGTATCATTCAAACATTGATATATACATGAGATGATTCTATCAAAGTGGTTAGATAAAAACCGCTGACTACGGCCACATAACATCTACAGATTAAAGTTTGTACATACGTAGCCATAATCGAAGACAATGGGGATCACCAGTGGCTAAAAGGTAGATAACTCTGTCACCCGTATAGCAGGTAGAGCCATCAATGTCATTGACTAACAATAGCATTCTATTGAATATTCATACCATGCTATTGTTAGTCAACGAGATGGATTGCACTTCTTGTTATATGGGTCTCATAATTATCTCCCTTTTTTCCACTGGCCATCCCCATTGCGTTTCTAGTGGCCAATTATAGAACGTAAATTGCAGAATTCAAAACGTTATAATTGGGTGTAGGAATATGTAAAGTACAGGTTTTTTAAATTTGATATTGTTTAACATCACAATCCACTAATGAATTAATTGCCCTCCTAATATGAAACCTAGCGTGTTTGCAGTTGCAAACTGCTTTATACTCTCAAGGAGGATTAACATAATCAGCCCATCGACACTCATCTGATGCATGCTCCATGACTTGTGCACAATCATTGTTCCTAATGAATAGGTCTAAAGGAAAACATTTAGATCCTTAAACCACTGCCGTTTTGTATCATCATGATAGGTGCCTGCGCTAAGAATAAAGCCTATTAATTTGTCTAAGCATCGACGGAAAGAGTTGATACACTTATAGAAAAAGCCTAGATTTTGGACATCCTTAAGAATCTTATAGGATTATAAAAAAAAGCCGTAATGATTTTGAAATCCAAGAGAAAAATCCGTAATGGTCATATAGACAAATCCTATGTGGTTGTTGTCTAAAATCCTATAGGATTTTTCTGGTCGGCTAGTGTTGTGTCAAGGTCCAGAGACATAAGCCTTCCTTAGTTTCGCTATCTGTTCAAACATAAATGAGTTGTGTCTTCTATGAAGTAAAGAATAACAGTGTTTTCGTTATTTTGGGATAACACTTTCGCTATTTAAACATATTCTATTTCAGAAAAGTTTACAGGTTGATGCCCGTCCATTAACCGAACTCTCCTGTCAGATGGTGGCATTTATCTATCTTACTCAGTTCGGCTCTCCGCTTGTGTTCTTTTACTTTAATAACGCTTCGCGTGTGTTTTATCATATAGCCGCTATACCGATGCTTATTGGACTTTTCTGTATCATTATAAAATCTGTTATTGCAGGTATTTGATGCTCGCCATATTACCACGGCCCGTGGAATGTTCGAAGCCATCTGTAACCACATCAAATATGGGACCAATAGGGGAAATATCAGGTAAATCAGTTCTGTGTTAAAAAGCGGAATGTGAGCGAATGAAATCGGCTGAAGGCACATCTTAAGGTTCCGGTAGCAAAGAAATCCATTCGGTTCTAAACAAAAAAACATATCAAAAGTGTAAAATGTCTACAAACCCGAACTATGTTATCACTTGACTTGGAATTAAATAAAAATGCAAGCTATTATGGCGACGACGGTTTGATATCCAAGATGATGTCAGTAGTACATTCGAGGAATTCCGAACGGTAGATAGAGAGTATGCCTCTGGAATATCAATTCGGCACTCGAGTGGGGGTTCGATTCCCGCAGACAGTATATGTTGGCTGCTATGCCATCAACCGAAATGGGTTAATATCTACTGTCCATTCCTCGCTGAATAATGAAGACATATTATCTGTAATTGTGAGTTAATACTGCTTACTGGAGATTCGATAAGTATACCACAAAAAATGAATAACTAGTAATTATGGTCAACCTATATCTCAGACTGTAATTGTTGGAAATGTGAATATTTATTGGGACATTTGTATTGGTGTAATTTGACCCTGAGACCCTTTTGTCTGATTATGGATATAAAATGTCATTTGAAGTAAGTTCCACTGTCATTAAATGTTACTAACGACAAAACTGTTTGATTAATATTTGGAGACTGAAGCTTAACAGTTCTGTTTAAATGTTGAGTTTTTATTTCAGACCGCTGTAAATACTAAAGTGTATATCTATGTTTTTTGTATTATGTATGATTTATAGATCGGCCATCACAGTGTTCCCGCCTCGTACTGATGGGAAGCACGACTACCGTGTCTGGAATGCACAGCTCATCAGATACGCTGCCTATAAACAACAGGACGGGTCAATAATTGGAGATCCTTCCAACCTCGAATTCACAGAGGTTCGTACATGGTTATCGTTCTTGGTCTAAAAAAGAAATTTAAACTCTGTAAGAGGGACAAAGATAGAAAGAACACACCCTGAAGTAATTAATATCACACTGTGACTAGTTCTCACACGTCTCGGGGGGG
>JAVFBW010119619.1:0-15067 GCA_034783835.1 Mopalia ciliata
CTGCCTTCTCATACATTTTAATTGTTCAAGTTTATTTGAGTCTCAGTGTTCCATTATAATACCTGTCTACTCAGAACGTTTCTCTTCGTGTTATTTATTGATGTTATTAAGCGAGTGATACACTTCATTTTCCGCCTATTTCAAAGTACCAAGGCTACATTAATAAACAAAGCAATTTTTATACAATTATTTTTAAACAGTTTTGTCCAAAATATACGTCAGCTCTGCGTTCTTCTGTTTCAAAGTCAGTAGCAATGCTCTCTTTTATAGACTAGTATATTAAATTATAAGTCTTTGTTCGAAATTATTTAAATTAATGCTAGCACTTTATGGTGTATTATAATGTGGACTTCCTGCACCTCCTAACCCTATCAGGGTGACTGGTCTGACACTAAGACTATTAGATAACAAAATACTTGTCTTAGACTTTTGCCCTTTTAAAACTACACCAATTACCATCGATCTTAATCGACCAATTAAAATGACGGAAGAAACCAGTTGCCGAAATTAGCTGAGTGCTTCTACGGGCTCTTCTACCTTGTCTATTGTCGAGCTGATAGTCATACCACGACTCTTACAAAACCCTGTATCCGTCTCTGCGTACAGTGCGCTATAAACCATTGTGTTAGTCTGAAGGGACCTATATATTAAAAAAAGAAGCTGCTATCAGAGACTCAAGCCGTACACGTTTGCAAGCACGAGCTTGGGTTACATCCCTAGCCCACAAAGCCACCTGTCGTTCATCCCTTACAGGGAAACACAACTTTTTTTTTAACCTAAACATATGATAATATTGCATATTTTCGAGAACATGGCAGTTATATCATCTAGTCGTAGCTGTCCCCTTTTGTCTGCACTGGTGATTTCATTCACATAAAGTCGAAAATGCGGATTCTATCTCCAAGGGAAAAACAACAACAAACAATCCCTTGTACATATGTACCTGGTACTAAAAACTGGATTTGTTTATTGTTTTTTTTGATTGGTGTTTAACGTCGTACTCAAGGGTATTTCACGTATATGACGACGGACACAAATACAGAACATTACAAATAAATCTGCTTCCCGTTACCCTTTAGCTCTGCGTACACCAGGGTAACAGAAAGCAACCTCTTTTCTCGCCTCTTACGGTCGACGGAGGAAGCCGAGGGAGTATTCTGCAGGGCCATTAGCCCACCTGGTCCCTCACAGGGCTACCGCATGTCAGCTGAATACATGCTAAAATTGCTTTAAATGCAATACAGATGTTTGTCTTTGAAAGTATGTAAAAAAATAAAATAAGTTTAGTTCGAAAAACAGTTTTCTTACCCTTTTATAAATCAAAGTAACTAACAACTCCTAAAGAATGACAGAGAATTACCGATTTCCCAAAAGTGTCAACGTATTGATCAAACCACCACTTCTGGGGAGGATTTAATCAGAGAAGCGAAACGGATCGTAAACCACCGTCTTTTGTAGAAGTTGTTGCTATTCTTTATTATGTGAAACTTTTCTGCCATAGTCATTGGTTTATCTCCTTGAAATTCAACTAAAAAATATCTATCTGTTTATACAATGGAATACCATTCCCCCCATCTGTTATACAATACATATACTGTGAGAGGCACCAACTAACATTCCTAACAATAAACAAAGGACCCCAATATATTATAATTATAAGGAAATAAAACTGTGCTAGCCTCAACCGGAAACCGACTGCCATACATTGGGAAATGGGGAGAACGTTCGCAAGTATATTTGCATAAGAAACAAACTGAATCATCAAGGAATTGTATTGTGTGCTTCTCAATCACAATTGTGAACATTTTTCTATGAGAAAAAAAAAAATCGGTTAGAATACAACGATTTTGTTGTGTAGGAAGTTTAATACACAAATAAAAACAATATTTAGACACATGTGAAACATTTAACTAAATTTGCATTTATTAAACCTGTCTCCCAAGTTTGACAACTGTTCCAACATGAAATACATTGTTTTACAAAATACAAAAAGGTAATTGACAAAGTGAATCATTGGTTAGACCTCCTACGGAGGGAAGTTCTGGCTGTCAGAACCAAATAACTAGCCAGAACTTAAAACCAGAAAAGACTTCTGGATGTTTTAAACCACTGCTTTATTGCACAATTACATCGGTTTCGAGTAATCCTTAATATACGTAGGTAAATGACAGGCAAACAATGATAGCTGATTAAGCACAAATCATATCTGTAGAACAAAACACCCGCAGTATGTTTCATTATTTATTGTTACTTTTCTTCTGGATTTCACAAAATCCACATCTTAATGTTAATGACCGTTATAACTTATTTCTACGCTCCAATATGTAGCGGTTTTTACATATATTTACTATTGACTGTCCATTTTAACGAAGGTTTAAATATATATTTTAAAAAGCACTGTATGTTATGAGCGTACTTTTTTGTGCTATCCGGTCCATTTTATTTTTTTCAAAAGCTTCATCTTTGTACTTATGTTCTGTTTAATGTTAAATCTTAAAATGTTAAGACGATAGAACCGCTGGCTTAATTGAAATAAATTGATTTCGTGTTCCATCAACTACCACATTGTTAGTCTTCTCTACATGTGGTTTAATAACAGTGTTCTCCGGGTTTCAATATAATCCATTGATAAAAAGTCGGGATCACGGCCGGCCAGCAAATGCAAGCATTACAGTTATGAGGAGTCGAAAAGTAAATATAGTTAAATTAACAACCTCCATTAAAAATTCAATAAAGCGACATATTATTGATTTCCAGTATATAAAACTTTACAAGAGTATCCAGCGTTCAGGCATTAAAAACAAACACTTTTATTCAAAAACGACTTAAGCAAACACAAGCTATTCTGCCAGAATAGATTATTTGATGCATTTTGTATGGAGTGCACCTCACATTATGCCAATGTTAGCATTATTCAAACGAAGCCTCGGTAATTTACATGTGTACAAGTTACTCAGTGTTTGGTTGTACGTAGCCAACTTTTAAAAATTTTTGTTGGTTGTTCCTTTGGATAATAAATTCAAAGCCCAACCATTAATTATGTACATTTTCTCTACATATGAAGGGTATTTGTGGACATTTAATCTGAATATTAGTAGTTGATTTTATAGAAATTTATTTCAAAGCTTCTGTGTGTTTTTTTACGATAGAAGATTTACATTAAAACTAACTAGTCGATAGGGCTTATTCATGTTGCATTTGCAGTGAAACTCAGCTATTCGTTGAGTTGAACATTGCTTATAAGTGTTTCTATAACTCCACTGATTGGTTGTACTAGATTTCATTCACTTTTGCACAGAAAATAGGTTAAAAAAAAAAAAAAAAAAAAAATTCTGGGTTTCAGACTATTCTAATGTATCTGGGTTCTTTGGTTTAGCCATAAACTCCCTGTACGGTTACACAAATGCATTTGTAGATATACCAACACATTATAATGAACCAGTCGTCAAATTGTTCTCAGTGTTGAATTCCGACAGCTGGATTGGTATATATCGTAATAGGTTAAACCCCGATGTATTCATGTTCCGTTTGTGAACCCAAAATGTTACTCTAAACTAATTTACCAATAATATAAAATGATGCGACAAGGGGCTGTTTCTTGAAATATATGTCCAGCTTTAGTATACACGTGGAGAAGGTATTTGTTGAAATCGTAATTCACAGATGATTCTAAGAAGAAGAAATACAACTTTGGGGATTTTTAAATTATTAAATACAATTTGTTTGTTTGATTGGGGTTTAACGCCTTACTTATGTTTATTTCGCTTATCTGATGGCGTTATTAAAGTAAAAAGCATCTTTTAAGATTGAGATAAAAACAGAAGGGGATTGTTTTTCACATTATGTTCTATAGTACAATTTCATCATTTTCAAAGCATTAATAACAGTCTTCTGGGTTAATTGAAAAAAACATTTCGCTCTGTTTTACATGCCTAATGCTTGACAGTAGGTACAGGCATATACACACATGGTAAATACTATTAACGTGGTTGGTGTATGCTTACAACGTGGGACACACCATAACAGATCCTTTGTCTTTGCACATTTCATTTCTTAGAGGGAAAGCCATATTTCTTAGTTGCGTTTCGTCCTTGGCGACGGAATATAACAGATTAGCCAACACCTTTCGACATGATCCATGCAACCACGACACCAGCTCCCAGGAAATGGTTTCTCTCCATCCGTACGAAACTTTGACTGGATCTTGTTTTATAGTTTCAAAATCACCAGGTTGGCGAGACCCGTTTCCATACATAGCTTTATTTAGCCACTGTTTCGTACGATCTGGCATGCTTAAATTTAGAAAAGAATAAATTTGTTGCGAATATTTCATGGGTTCGCTAGCGAAATCTTCGTACCGTACCTGGAAAACTCTATTTGGGAAAAAGACACTGAACTGTTTGTACGTTTCTTCGTCTCTTAGCATATCTCCGCATATCTCCGCACCAGTTATACGGGGGCTCTTATAATATTCATGTAAATTTATTCGTGATTGGATAATACCCCTCGGGTCCCTGACTAAATGGATGACTTTTAGCTCCGAATATTTCTCCAGTAATGGTTTAAAATCTTCTAAACGCGCTCGTATAATTTTGGTGGCTCTTATTTTGCTTTCAAGACAAACTTGCCTAAATTTCTTCATGCATCTCCTTGTTAACCCGCAACGATTAAAATCCCGTGTTTTCTCGCCTTGTTCCAGATGCCACGAAGCCTGCAAGGTTCCAGTGTCGATGTTATCCATGTCACAGTTTAAATACGACTCCACGATCTCCACGCCGGTATCAATACAGGATCGAGGTGCACTCCTGTCAAATATAATGCTATGTTAAAAAGCGTGAATAGGTACCAACATGAGATAATTGGTGGATGGTAATAAATACAAAAACAATGTATCAGCCTTGCGTATTGTTCCATAAATCTATCTTAGCCTAAGTCAATCTCAATAACCATGACTATACAATGCCTTAATTAGAGGTCTTCAGGACATTTAAGGTGACTTTAGGCTAGGATAAGTTCTAAGACCGAGTCACTGATGGGTTACTTTACGAAGGGGAAAACAAACCTTTCTTTTGTGGCTCATCCTAAATCGTGTTAGCCAAACATATGGCTATATATATTCTAATATATTGATGTGAAATATACACAGATAGGAAAAACAATCCTTGAATACTTGTTTCATCAGATCAATGCGCTCCAATTTCGGGCAACGTATAGAATAAGAAGAAATTCTTCACAAGATAGATTTCTTTCAAATACATTATTATTATCTTTTCTTGGGCGACAATTACGGAAAATACTTCAAAGCTGATTATTAATTTAACATTGAGAATATATGAAAAGCATTAATGTTTTCCAAGGGAGATAATTCATTAACTTTAGTATCACCTGGGATTAGTATAGATCTATACTAATCCTAAATGCAGAGTTCTGTATCTCTGATCGTCTATCATATCATGTATTTGAGCCCCCCTAACGGTGTAATTTTAAGTTTTCACACTTACCGACTTTTAAGTGTTCAAAGAACTACTGTCCAATAATGTTTTTTAATCTGAGTACTGTGGTATATTGGTATGTCAATCGCAACCGTAAATAGTCAAGTAGCCGCGTTTAAAAAAGAGGAACATCACAGACCAATTACATGTTGTCGTGCCGCCATATTCATAGCCTGGTCTTCAACAATGCATCATGCTACATGAGATCCCGCTGAAGGGCAATTACACATTAGAAGCGCTCAAACTCACTAGTTATACTAATCCCTGGTATAACACACATTAATAAAGTTGGGATCATCAGTTACCGATGTATTTAACAATACTGAATCAAATTTTGGGCGAGATTTCCTAATTGTCTTGACCCTTTGAAACTATCCCAAGTGCGATATCAATTACACCAAGTTGTACGTGACCTTAATCCGTCACAGAGAGTTTCTTTCCCTTATTTTTAAGTAGTGTTTACCATGCATTACTAAATCAAGTCATCACACCGACACCACGTCAAAACAAGACAATGACAACATTTAATGTGGTTTATATACCGCATAGACCTCTCATAATAAAACTTATGCCGTAAAGAGAAAGGTTTCAACAACAAACAAACAATAGTTTACTAAAAAGTAAGGAAAAGTACCGGTACAGTTGATCTTACATAGTCCAAAAGCGGTGGGTTTTTTTGTTAGAAGAAAAATATAGATTTAATTCGTACTTTGTTAAAGCCAAGAGGATACAATACTCGTCTTACTTGGTTGTTCCGTTGAGGTAATGGAAGTTGGCATAGTTCGGGACAGCTACTGTGCAGGAATACCAAAGTGGTTCAAAAACATACAGCGATTCAGGATTAGAATCGAATAACTGTCCCAGCAGGCTCGTTCCGCTTCTCATGTATGACAATATAATGACTTTCCGTACGTTGCTGATCTGCATGAAATTCCTCGGCAAGACATTCTTAGTGGGCCTATCACTGGACCTCGATATATATATGTCATACAGAACTGTAAAGAAGGGCAAAATAAATAAGTACACAGTGCGGGCTTATAAGCGGATATCACTTTAATGATCTCTGTAAGCTACTGTTTGTAAGACGTCTCCATCTTTAAGAGGAAATACAACTGTTTTTAGACCGTAACTTGTTATTTTTATTGTATATTATCAAAGACAACCATTTGTATTGCAATTGCAACCGATTTAGCATAGCCATTAATTAATTAATTTAAAAAGTAGGACTGACGTCATTGTTCTAACACACGGTAGTTCTATCACATAGTCGTAGCTGTTCACTATCGCCTGCACTCGTGGATGCCTTTATATGAAGCTGAAAGCGAGGGCTTCGTTCCCAAGAGAAACGACAAGAAACAACCTCTTGCACATATCAACCTGGTACCATAAACCGGATTTAGTAAAAGCGCATATCAGCGGAAAACATGCTAAACGTTTGTATTACCGAAGAGCTGTTTTGATGTGTATACAACATATAAACATTGAATTTGTATGATTAAGCTTGTGTATACCCCGTAGGACTATTTGCCTTCCAGTGTATCCATAAGCATACGGACACATTGGGTGATCGACCGTGATTTCGAGCAATGGCTCCAGTCCCGCCTGCTAAACTAACTAACTGGTTAACTATAACTGCTTACCCGAATGCATGTCAATACAGATGTTTGTCTGGAAATATCCAACAAAAATAATAGGTTTAGGTCGAAAAACAGTTGACTTTCCATTTAAAAACCTAATCAAGACGTAGACTGTCAAAACACATCTGTATATTTCGTAGGTTTGGTTCCCAATGGAAGCAATTACACTAAGCTCTTCAATAACCAATTGATGGAGAGTCTGATTATGTGATAACAGGCACATTCGTTGCTACAGTTCGTTTTATCGTGGTTCATCATACGTTTTAGTGAGCAAAAGGGCATATTACTTTTGCAGAGTTCTGTTCACCCCACGGAACTTTGACAAATTAAACTATCAATCTATTGCATAGATAAATACGTGTGAACAAAAACGCACATAACAATTGGCTTATTCCTTTTCTGATATATATATACCAAACGTGTATTTAACGATCAGGATTTTCGACGTCTCTCGACAGAATTCTGTTTGGCTACATCTTCTTTAGCCATGAGTTTTATTCCGAGCTATTATGCATTTATTACAGCCCTTAGTGGATTGTTCTCATAGAATCACATTCGGCTTCCAAGTAATTGATTGGGTGCATGTGAACTTCTACGCAACCAATCAGATGTTGTGGTACAGCGATAGTCAATAGTGAAAGTGGGAAGTGTTGTCGAAAAAGGGATATATGTTCGGGGAATTCAACCATGTACCCTTCCCAAGAGACACCGACTCTCCGTAAATACGCCAATAGCGCTTTACAAAATTAAACAAATTGTAAAAACTACAGTATAACATAACAACATAATTTATCAGCGCTTTAACTCGAAACTTAGTCATTATATCCGCCAGGGGGAGTAGCTGTAATTCTATTTATATGTCATAAATCGGCCGAGGATTGTAATGCAGAGTATCTCTGAATAAAATTATTGGCTAGCGAAGATGGTTTGACCAGGACTGGGAGTTGATTGTCAGTTAGCTAGCAGCCTTCTTTTTATACTCCCAACTGCCATAGCAGAATGTCAGCATATGATTGGCTAACACTTAAAACAGTCATCAGTCAAAATTGTATATGGCTTGCACCACGAATTAAAATAAAATGATTAACATTTTATTAAATAACTTACCTGTGAAGCAAATCACTGCACAGAATGTCGATAGAATGAATCGTTTTCCTATCCTGTGCCCCATCATTTGTCCATTTATTGTGACCTGAGAGCACGCTACAGTTAAAGTGACATGACAGTTACTTGTAATGGCGCAACAGTTATTTGTAATGGCACGACTGTTACTTGTTATGACACAACAGTTACTTGTTATGACACAACAGTTACTTGTAATGACACGAAAGTTACTTGTTATGGCGACAGTTATTTGTTATGACACAACAGTTACTTGTTATGACACAACAGTTACTTGTAATGGCACGACAGTTACTTGTTATGACACAACAGTTACTTGTAATGGCACGACAGTTACTTTTAATGGCACGACTGTTACTTGTTATGACACATCAGTTACTTGTAATGGCACGACAGTTACTTGTTATGGCACAACAGTTATTTGTAATGGCACGACAGTTATTTGTAATGGCACGACAGTTATTTGTAATGGCACGACAGCTACTTGTAATGACTCGACTGTTACTTATAATGAAATGTCAGTTAGTTGTTATGACACGACGGTTATGCTGGTGATGCCAGAACGTTTACTTGTGATGACTCAGCAGTTATTAGTGGTGATAAGACGGTTATACTGGTGATGGCACAGCACTTACTTATGATGACACAGCAGTTAGTCGTGATGACACAGCAGTTAGTTGTGATGACACAGCAGTTACTACTGATGACACGATGGTTATATTTATGATGAAACAACAGTTACTTGTGATGACACAGCAGTTACTAGTGATGACACAATGGTTATACTTGTGGTTCCACAGCAGTTACTTGTAATGGCACATCATTTTTTTGTGATGACACGACGGTTATTCTTCTGATGACACAACAGTTACTAGTGACGATACGACGGTTGAACTTGTGATGACGTGGTAGTTACAAGTGGTGATATAGCAGTTACTTGTGATGACATGACAGGAAGAATTCGGAGGATGAGATAGAGGATCAGTAGAGATATCAGCTGAGATGACCGCCGTTACTGGATATATCCATACGTCTACGATATCTTCACAGATTCCGCGAGATTCGACGCATAAACCATGCATTCATTCCGCAAAGTAACCCATATATAGACAGGACAACTGAAGTTAGACCATGCCTTAACTACAAAATAACGCAATGAATTTAGATCACACGCCTATCCTAACATATTGCGACCCAGTGGACAGGCTGACAAAGAGCGTTTACTAACACAGTAAAGCGTAGTCATACAATAGTACTCTAAACTAAAGAGCCCGTCGATCGATCTCATCCATTGTATTTATAGCCTGTATTGATAGGCCTGCTTTCCTGTTTGTATGGTTTAACATTTTATATTCAAAGTCAAATGTAAAAAAAAACTTATTATAATATATGCACTCCAAATATCAACTGTGCTTTTTAAGAACAGGGCATGCGGCTAGATGTCTAAAATATAAAAGAAGCAGTCAGATATACCATGTTATCAGTCACCCAAATATATATATTGTTTGAAGTATAACAATATACGACAGGGTATTTTCAATTCAATCTCTCACTAAACAAATTGACCTTCTCGCATTCCGTAAGTTATGGCATAATCATTTCCATTGAGATCTGTGCTTAAGGGAGACAAATTATTCGATATTTGACTGATGCGATCAATTGAGCGTGTTCATTCAGAATAGATTTCCATGAAACATCTGCGACCTGTGCGTACACTTTATTTGTAGACATTTCCCTACCAGTGTGTTCAGCTGAGTATAGTCATATCAGCTTGGATTATAATGGGGTCGACAAAATTTGGAAAATTAAATTGAAGGTTTCATAAACCGGCTATGTTCAATATGAATTCTTACCCATCAGCACCAGCCACAATCCGTTTAGTATCAATAGTAGGCCTAGCGTCAATATAACTATGGGTTTCTCCTCTTTGTCGTCGGTTTCGTGACGAGACTGTCCGCAATATTATCCTTCAAATTGGACAAAAGATGGTACCAAGGGTATTGCCTGATTTACTACTTACCAGTTTGAAGGTAAGAATAATGGAGGCTTAACATTATTAGCAAGAACTTATTCTAAAGGGTGGACAGGAGTTTTTCTATGAAGACTAGGGAGCACGGACATTTTGTGTAAAACTGGCTGTAATGACCTTGTCTTTGACCCTGTGACCTTGTCCGAGTTCAAGGAGGCTTCTCTGTATGGTCTTGTAGTTATAGATGCAGCCAGTTCCACGTTTTCCTCTTAAGTCCTTACGTTTGTAGTATTTTACTGTTGAGTATATGTAAATAAATAGATAATGTGTGTAGCGTAGGAATATCAGAGACCTTGTTTATGATTTGGGTTTGGTTTGGTTTGGGTTTGGGTTTGGGTCTTTTGTATAAATGTTATATGTGTTGGTTTGTATGCGATGAGATAAAAACATTATGTCACATTTAAATCAAGAAATTGTTATCTAGTTGTTGCTCATACTAAGTTGTTCCTTGCCTTATGACTTTTTTTAAGTTAATATGTGTGCGATGTTTATGTATGTAAATATCTGCCAATGCCGATCAACCTCTATAGATGCAAATGGAAACAAGGACGTTCATACGCACAAACTGAAAATCAGATTTTACAATATCCGGTTCACCAAGCTTGTCAGTGGTTAAAAGATGTCAACAGCTGTCCGAAAAGAAATAATTACTTGGTATAAGCATTGGCGAGAAGAGAAAATCGGCATGCTTTAGTTAGTTTCAGGAAGGTGTGAAAACGTTACAAAAATGAGTGTGTGTGGGATGGGGGAGGGGGGGGGGGGGTCAAGGTAGCGGGGATAAACGAAGAATGATAATGGAATGTTGCAGAATGATAAACTTCTTTAACTGTTGAAGGCAACTTTTTGACTACTAAAATAACAACGATCTAATATCTAAAATCTCAACATTTGAAAGAAAACTCGAACTACTTTGGGATTAAGTCGATCTGTTATTTGGTGCACTGAGAGTGCCGCTTTTCAAAACGGTAAATCAATGCCCTTTCCGCAAATAGTTAGGAATGTGTGTAGCATGCTTATGTGCATGGGGTTTCTCTTAATCCACGTGTGTCCTGCAGGTGCTCTCTTTAACAGCTAATAATCGGATAAACACGCTAATCCCTATTCCTGGGCACCTTGCAAATCCGGCACGTTAATCTCCCTATAGGTCTAGTTTTTAATGAACAAAGTTACTGTACACAGTACGCATTATCTTATTGACACTACTTTGCTCACTGGATTTGATGCAGATGGTATTATTAATCTTGGTGAAGTGACAAGCATACTTGTGAGCAAAACAAAATCTGTGTGTTTTGTTCTCAGAATGTTAGAAGTCATTGAATTGAGTGGGCAGTGTCATTCTTGGAAAATAGAGAGGGTGACAGAACCCACAGTCAATATGACATTGCGGGATTCGCTGCCAGATCATCAGCCAGTAGTAGTGCATTGCACATTTAACAAAAACTGGTGCACTGATTTGCAGTTTTATTTGACATATCCTGAAGATATTGTTATCAGTGTTTTTGAATGCATATGTTTTTTTTTAAATATATATATTGAGTTGTACATTGTTGAACTTTTTCACCGGAATTACTTTGGGACTCATTTTAACAATAACGTTTTCCAATGAATTATGATAGTATCTGATCCACATCATTTTTTGGACTTAAATAAAACTATTAAAAAGCAATTGTAACTTATTTTTCTGAAACTTTTCACTAAATCTAAAAATAAAAAAAACTTGAAATACTTCCCAGCGATAAAAAAAACTTGGTGTAAATCGTGTATCGTGTTATCGTGTAAATCAGATTACAAATGTAAGCGTGCTCCAAGGATCTGTCTCGGCCTACATTTTGTTGTTGCTGTTTTTTTGAATATTTATAAATCATAGACTGATTGGTAGGTCTGTACCGACTGGCCTCACGTGGTAAGCGGATGACACTTCTCTTTCTGACCAAACGAAATAATAAAAAGATTTAATTTGGTCGTTTTAGCTGTGTTTGTGATGTTTAATGCATGAACACTTTTTATTTTCTAAGCCCTCTGCCCTCAAAATTACATCTGGGATACTATATCCCAGATTATATATTAAACTGTTGCATCAAGCGTTCAAAATACAGACCTTAATAAACTTAATTAAACAATCCAGGAAACGATACTTTGAACATAAATTTATAAAGTGTAACGAGGAAATAAAATCCACATGCAAATAAATGTAAAAAAAAAGAAGATATTTCAACGATAATTTGTTCTGCTGTTTATCGTGAACTAGATTCTAAAATGCCCCCATGTAATCTGTGCTTTACCGACTATCTATGCCTTAGCATTACAACAATGTCCACCCCCTAGAGAAACCAGCCCTGTCCTTATCACTTTACCATATTTAGGGAAAACCAGTCACCACATTAGACGACTCCTAAAAGAACAAGCCAACATTGATGCAGTCTTCAGCAGCAACCAACCCCTTAAAAATCATCTGAATGCCACAGGACGTCTACCCCCAACAAAACCTCCCCAACCCAAAGGAACAGTTTATAAAATCGAATGTTCCTGCAAGCAATCATACATAGGAGAAACTACACGGCCCCTTCACGTCAGGATTAAAGAACACCGAACATCCAGTGAAAAGTTAGACGGAAAATCTGCCCTATCTGACCACATGGTTAACCACCCGGAACACCAAATACAATGGGACGATATTAAGAAACTATCAATTCACCAGACTAATCTAACCAAAAGAAAACTCCTGGAAGCCATTCAGATCCAACGATTCAAACCCGAAATAAACAGGGATCGTGGATTTTTCATCCCCACCGCCTATGACAGCCTGATAAGCCTTAATGGAGATCACCGCCGTGATCGATAATCAGTCATGTTTTTATTAACTAGTTAACCCTTCGAATGTTAGACTACTCATCCTTAAATGTTACCATACTTCAAATTGTTTTATTATACATGTTAGCTTGTCTTAATTGTCTCCTTGTACAGCTCTAGTATTTAAACCTTTTTTATTGTTACTTTAACCCTCACCCTCGCCTGGCTTTACCGGTTAAGGATTAAAAGATTATAGTGAGGGATTAACCCAACTGGCCTTCCACTGGCTTACCCACTGGCCTCATACCAATTTGTTCTTACATCCAGTTGCGTTGTTCTTGCTTATGTATAAATATCCTCACTCTTGTTAAGTTTTTACATTGCTTTGATAAAGTTGGGAATATCTCCAACGAAACGTCAGCTCCACTATGTTGTTCATCCATAAAATTGTCCTGAGTTAAGGTTCCTATTGCTTCCTTATTAAGCCATCTCCACAGATATTTTGGTTATTTTGGGATAACACTTTATTACTTTTTAACAGATTTAAGGTTAAAAAATGTTGCATGTTGAAACCAGTCCGGGAATCACACCCCTTCGTTTCTAAAAGACTAAAAGAATATTCATCTTCACAGATGTATTTCAGTAGTTCAATAGCGGTTTCCTTATTTAATGATAACTACAGAAGTATTGTTGTTTACTTATTTTGTCATCTTCACAGATGTATTTCAGTAGTTTAATAGCGGTTTCCTTATTTAGTGATAACTGCAGAAGTATTTAAGTACCTTAATTGTTGTTTCCTTATTTTGTTATCACTACAAAATTATTCAAGTACCTTAATAGTCGTGTCCTTATCTTGTCATCACTACAGAATTATTTCAGTACCTTAATAGTCGTGTCCTTATCTTGTCATCACTACAGAATTATTTCAGTACCTTAATAGGTGTTTCCTTATTTTGTCATCACTACAGAATTATTCCAGTACCTTAATAGGTGTTTCCTTATTTTGTCATCACTACAGAATTATTCCAGTACCTTAATAGTTGTTTCCTTATTTTGTCATCACTACAGATGTATTTCAGTACCTTAATAGATGTTTCCTTATTTCGTCATCACTACAGAATTATTCCAGTACCTTAATCGTTGTTTCCTTATCTTGTCATCACTACAGAATTATTCCAGTACCTTAATAGTTGTTTCCTTATCTCGTCATCACTACAGAATTATTTCAGTACCTTAATAGTTGTCCTTATCTTGTCATCACTACAGAATTATGTCAGTACCTTAATAGGTGTTTCCTTATTTTGTCATCACTACAGAATTATTCCAGTACCTTAATAGTTGTGTCCTTATCTTGTCATCACTACAGAATTATTTCAGTACCTTAATAGATGTTTCCTTATTTTTTCATATCCGCAGATGTATTTCAATGGTTGATTGGTTGTTCCCTTATATATGTTCATCTTTATTTGTGACATAGAGATAACTAGAAATACAAATACAATCCGTGTCAGTGTCTCACATAGGAAGTTATATTTCAAATATCAAGAAAATTAATCATGGAAATAATATAACATCTTCATTTTAAGGACTTTCGTTCTAGCATTATTGTATTGGTTTCAAAATAGTGATTATTATCATTGTTAGAATTATTTTAAATACGACCAATACAATTATGTCTGGTGTATTCACCATTGTATCAATAGTATCAAACCGTATATTATAATAAACACAATAATCATCTTTGTGTTACTTAGAATACCATGAAACATGAAAACACCAATTCTGTTTTTAGGTGCTTTTGAAAAGAGTGACAATGTTTGACAAGGAGATGATTAATTTCTTAGGGTAAATGAAGTCATAATTGAGGAACAGGTCACGTGTTCTTCCGTTCATGTCTCTGTATCGGCGGTGGTTATTTAAGTACCTCTCTCTGAGTGACTCGAAAAATTGCATTGGAATAAATAATGTAGTTCATCGCCATTACAGTTTGAATGTCA
>JAVFBW010119630.1:9548-24601 GCA_034783835.1 Mopalia ciliata
GGGGGAGGCTTTTTTTTATTTCGTTTTATTACAAATGTTAAGCCATAATTAATTTGCATTTTTCTTTTTCATTAATAATTTAATTTACAAGGATTTGTCAACTTTGCCATGTGCCTTACTTAAATAGGTTGGGAAACCGAGAAGAAATCTCGAGAAAAAAAAACCTGGCATTGCTGGAGCAACATCGTGTGACTCACTCACATACGCGAGATCGACATGCGGACTGTTAACAGGGAACGAACATCGAAGAAGGACCAGTAGGCCGTCACGCTGACCACTGGACACGGCTGCAGGCCCCGATTTAAACGTAGGGTCGATGTATTCAGTTCGGATCACATGTTTGTGTTCGATAAGAATTAAGGGCAGAAAGGTAGGAAATGGACTTTTATAAAACCACCAATAATGTCATAACATAGAGAAATTAATAATGCGTGGTAAATCCAAACGTCTTGAGGCACATAAGTGCTCGTCTACCATTGCTGCATTTGTTATCGGTCTAATACGTGAAATAGTATTATTGTAGACATTGCGAACATTAATGAGATGGAAAAAAAATCCCATTTTATTCGACACCATATGTTCCATGATGAATATGACATGCGTTGACGCAGCTTGTAATAAAGTGTATTGGGTGTTATTTTGATGGCTGACCAGAATGTACCATCAAACACTCCTGATTATTGATTTGTCACCACGATTGTCTGGCCCTTCAGGGCTCTCTTGAATCGCGAAAGCCACAGCGGTAATACAAGATGACCAATTCTGCAAATACTTCTGGAAACGAGAGTAAAGATTGTGGGCGAGTCTAAATTTTCTCATTTATATTCGGTTTTTCGTGCGAAACGACAATGCCGATATGCGCTCAACTCATCGGAAGACTTAGGTGAAGTGTCATGGAATCTGTGAAGGCCCGCTCAATCGCTAATCTCTATTACATGCTGACGTGTTGTTCACTGGGGCGGACTCGTATTCTAATCGAATTTACAGTTAGTGCTGCATCTGATCTATTGCTTACATAAGGCTGGATACAGTTCAACCGTATATCAAGCATGTACAAGTTGGAGACCGTTCTATGCCAATGTGTTGAACTTTGCTTTGGACAAAAGTGTCTGGCAAAGGTGAGCAAGAGTCAATGGGATTCATGAATATGTAAAAGAGTAGTGTTTGGAAAGGAAATACAAATCTGGCTTCAGTCGGTCGATTGTCTGTGACTGGGAGATGATTGCTGTCTGACCGGAGCGGTATATCAAAGGCGCCGTACTCTTAAGTAAGTTAAAAACATTTTCTGTTTAAAGGTCCAGAAAACCGCGTAAAAAGTGGACCATTGTAAATAAGCTGTAAAAGAGGCTACTTGGTTAAAAAATACATGGATGCATCAGAAAGAGTGAGCATAACTGCAAACATCCTACAAATTGTTACCTCTATTGAATCCACACCGAAAGTTACTTTTCAGTAGAAATCAAGAGTACATTAGACGGCTGCCAGTTATAGACTTTCTTTGAATAAGGTTTGCTTTGGAATGGTTTCTTCCCCCGTGTAAATTTATATGGCAGTGAACTAAATAGTAACATCGTTTAAGAAGTAAAAAGAAAGCCTGTGCTCTAGTGCTCATGTTAACAGAGATCTTCATAAATTGTATTTGACTGAGCGCAGTGAAGTGTTGCGAAATCAAAGGCCAGTCGTTCGCCATCTACTAAATTGCCGTGGGGTTCTTCTTGTGTCGAGTTGAGAATAGGAAGACGAACACTAATACCGCTTCTAAACTTTTCTCCAACGGCTATGCCATAAACAATTTATTTGCCTCTAACAACACATTGTGCTATCTCTTGAACTGTTCTGTTTCAATTATTTTAAGGTATTTTAACATCACAACTCAAGCTTTTGCTGGCAGGCGTTAACAGCAACATGGACAACTTTACCGACTATGTTTTGGAGTTGACCTCAACAATAGGGTATGATTTTACTTCAAGATCAAGGGATCCTAATTCTACAACAGAAATTGATAGTGTTCACGATATAAGCTATGATAAGGATATCCGGATTACGTGTTTGTATATTATGACGATATTGGGTATCACAGGAGCAGGGCTTGTTTTTATATGGATGTGGTTTAACAGACGACTCAAGTCCAGAGTAAATCTGCTCATTTTGAATTTAACACTGGCAGATCTAGGTGTGGTGTTTTTTGGATGCCTTCCTCAACTTATCTGGGAGTATTTCGACAGAGACTGGCTTGCAGGAGAATTTTTGTGCAAAGTTGTGAAGTTTATGCAGGGCCTTGTGTTGATGTCTAGTTCTTATCTTCTGGTTGTTCTCGCTGTGGATCGCCATCAAGCTATCAGGGCACCTTTAAGGGAACCGTTGCCGGTACGTAAAGATTTTTATGAATGAATTTATTAAATTCAGATTTGTTTTAAAAACGGCAGATAAAATAATGTGTCATATTTAATCGGATGCAATAATGGTCTAGCCTGCTCTTTATATCTTGTCATTAATAAAATCAGCATATTTTAACCATATTGTCGCTACTTAGAAACATTTAATTCCATGAAAAGCAAAAATTCAAATTACATGGTTGTCACAGTGTGCTTAGAGTGCACAACCCTTTTGATTTGATCGATTGATGATATTTTACTATGACTGGAGTGGTGTCCAGCAATAATTGACACCAACGCAACCAACTGTATTCATAAGGTTGGAGAAAAATCGTCCTCCAATGCCAAGCAAAGGCAGTGGTGCTAAGCTTCAAACAAACTCTCCTTAGCCAGAGAATATTTGACTCAAGTAAATTTACAAATGTCTGCAACGGTGTCGCAGTGTCACGGCATTAAATTGTCCTGACATCAAATACCCATGAAGTTGCCGCCTATAATAATTGACGGGATATTCTTTAAAGTGACACTCTTAATCAGACAAAGCTATATGTAAAATAAAAACAAACAAAATACGCTACCATACGAGACTTATTCGCGCTTTCAAACATGTATTCTATGGTGTGGCTACTTATCTTGGATAGGTTATGTCGTTTGATTGGTAAACAAAGGATGCGATAATACGAGCATACAAGTGCTGATTTTTCCAAATCATTTGTGCTATTGCATTATTACTCGATTGATTGATTATTTGTTGTTTACCCCGAGAGTGGCATTTTGCCTTAAAGATGTTCACTAAAACAGTAGATATCCACAGCAGCAAAATTGTAAACATGTCTCTTTTCTTTGTTTGTTTGGGCGTTGGTTGTCTACATTGGGGGTTATTTCGCTCATAAATCTGTGGTGCATTTATTGGAAAAGGATAGTGTATTGTGCAGCAATAAGCTTTCACGTAAAGGTTGGTACGAAAATCAGCCGGCCACATACACCCTCGACATTTTACGGATTCCTAGCCAATGTCAGGTATGTAAGTTTGATCTGTCAGCATCCTGCTATCTCTGGTCTGTTATATTTCTCAGTAAGGGATGGAGAAACCAATTACAAGCGCGTGCCTAGGGCATCAAGGAACGGAGAGCACTATTAACATATAAAAATGAACATAATTTTCTTTGTTCTTATATTGTTTTAATATGAGGAGAATAACTGATGTTAGGGTGGTTGTTGTTTATATTCTGAATTGCTGTATAGGGGCACCAATATTTAAGTAGTAGTATAGAAGTATTTCCTTGTCTTTCTTATGCTTTTTTCGCCTTGCTTTTCTCGTATCATACGCTCCCTAAATTTTATTCTTTTCGTATTTATTATTGGTTAAAGTTCATATATGAAGTACTTTCTGCATCGAGTAAACCCTTTTTGGAGCGTATTCATAGTCACAAGTGTAGAGATGTTGAGGATTTGTCGTTGATAGAAAAGTCGCTAGAACGTGCTGACCGGCTATCATAATATTCCTTTAATCTCCCATCAGCGCTTTTAACCACCGCTAAGAATGAATTGGCCTAATCGTGTTGGTAATGAGCTGACTTAGCTTACTATCAGGAAATGCTCTTCAGTCGTTGACGGACTGGTCGTGCATGATAAGGATTAGATCAATGTCTAAGTGTATAAATCATCACGACAGACGTGATTGTTAACTCTAGGTCCATCAGACGTTTTACAGGGTACTTAATTGTTAGTTTTATTGGTAGGACAGAAGGTGCCAACTTTTAACATAACAAGACTTGGCGCCCGGTTCCATTAGTGTCCATTCCGCAAACGAGTCGAATACGGTTTAACTGCCCCATAACGTTTTACAACGACACATCAAAAACGTAAGACTAAACTAAGCTGAGAACAACACATTTTTAAAACATGTTTTATTTTAGGATGGTATTGCGCTAAATGGGTTGATTAAATTGCAGATGGCAATTGTAAATCACGATATTTTTATTGCATTTATTTTATCAGCGGGTACACTCTTAGAAAAAAAATGGTTCTTTGAGGTTTCTTTAGAAAAGATGATCGTTGTATATAGAACCATTCCGACAAAAACTGCTGCTTGATATTGGAAGAAAGAGAGTATTACTAGGGCCGGTTTCTGTAAGGTTCCATACTGAACCATAAAGGGTTCCACCAGAGCCATGACTAAAGAAACTTAGAGGGTTTCATTAGAGCCATATTTTTCTAAGAGTGTGAATTTCAACAGGTTTTAGTTAGAAAATGTTGGGGAAAATTTCTAATCCAATATTTATGTAGAAAATATTCAGTTGACTGAAAATACGTTTTGAAATACATAACAAAAAAACAGAATGAAAAAAAGTATTTATACAGTAGTAAAATACAGTGATAATACTACATTGACGTTGCAATAAAGCGGATCTGATAATTTTGGTAGAACAGTAGGAATAAATCCATGTACTTAATTAGCTAGAATTGCTTGTAAGACAACCCAGAATATACAGATTTAAAACTTTGCATTTTAGTTGTTTGATTTTGGGATTTTGGGCATTTTCCATTCATAGCTTAATAGGATTAGTTGTGCCACATGTTATGCAATTGTGTACACCAGTATTCAAATGCATCAATTGTGTCGGTAAAGCTCTAAGAGTTTTGTGTCGCTTTTTTCCATATCGTCCAAAAAACATCAATGTCTGCATAAAATGCAAAACACTTCAGTCTATACATTTGTTTTAGTATTTTCATTATTTTGGCAAAAATACTTTCTTAGTTCAAATAAAAATACAGAAAAATCATTCATAGACACTTGTTTCTGTAACCATTTTATAGCGGTTGCTTATTGTAGAGTATGCAATGTCTTTATCTTTTGCAAGTGCAACCTTTTACCCTTTATTGGTTGACAAAGTGCAGTCTTCTACCCTTTTTTGGTTGACAAAGTGCAGTCTTCTAGCCTTTATTGGTTGAAAAGGTGCAGTCTTCTAACCTTTATTGGTTGACAAGGGGCAGTCACACGAGAAACCAAATTTAAACGTTTTACTCAAAAGCATGACTTGGTATGTCAGCAATTGAAAAACTGAGAATAAACCTCATAAAAAACAAACCGCGATCGCCACCGTCTCTTAGACACATCTACAATATGTCCAAAGTCGCTGACTGTTGGGAAAAAGGAAACCATAGTCAAAACAAAATCTTTAATTAACAATGATTGATTTAACTTTTTAAAAATTCAGTTTCTCTCATTAATATTCGCAATGTTGTCTTTACTGTGCACTGAATAAACATTAACTGTACCAAATAACCATAAACGAGGCGTAAAATCCAAAGCAATCAACCAATCAATCAATTAATCTGACTGTTACAAATTTAGTTTAAATATACGCTGTAACATGGCAATTTCATACTCTCAAGTTTCAAGCATTATTGGAGATTTGGATGTTTGTAACCGATTTTTCAGAGGTAAAAATTTAGATTTTTTTACAAAGTTCAAAACAACTACATTTATATCAATTAACTCTGATAGATGTACATGCTGTTAAACAGACAACGATGAGCTATAATCAAGTAGAAAAGAACGTGTTTTTGTAAGTCTGAAACCTGACTTAATTGTCAAGCGTGGATGTTCTGAGTCGAAAAATCGTGTCTAGTATAATAAAACGAATCAGTCCGCTCATTACTAATTGTTGATTCCAAACGATCCTGTAATTAGAAACAGTCGTTACATAACGTAGTGCAATAGGTAATTACTCAGGTGGAGTGGTTACTCATCTTATATGTTACAGCACTATACCTGCACCATTGTATAAGTTAGAGCGCCATCTGGTTAAGGGCAGTTTGTTTGAAGAGAAGGAATGCTGTTTAAACCTAGCACTGATTAAAATCAATTGTCTTACATTATCAAAACACATTTTATGGTTGGGCTAGTGTCAATTATAGTGGCATACATCACCGGCTTGTACAATTGAGGATTAGATCTCAGAGTCGTGGGCTCGATTTAATTTCAGGGTCATTTTGTATGAGAGTTGGTTGATGTCCTAAATTATCTCATTTCTACCTTGTGTTTTAAGATCTTGCTCAGAAAACCCGTTGTATATAGTCTCTTATGCAGAAGAAAGTCAATCAGTACCATATATATATTTTTGAAAAACTCAAATACTCAGGATTATACATATGTGAATGTGGTGAAAATCCAATTTATTATTTCGAAATATGTTGAAAATGAGTCAATGGTTTATCGGAGTGCAATAACGATAAGACTCAATCAAGTAGTTGACCGGGTAAAATAGGCATTGAAATTGCCTCATTTTCTGAAAAAAATTATTAGAATGATCCCAGTGTATGTTTTTGTCTATCGCACCCTGGAAAGTCTTATAAAAATGTCAAATACAATTTTCAGAAAACATTAAAAAATATCAAGGACAAACTTCTAAAAATAGGAAGCATCGCATTGTGCTTTTTACAAAGGTAAACATTTTCAGTTTTTAACATCAATAGTTTTTCTAGAAATACGCCTTTGGAAATGTAGAGTGCTTAAAACTGAAGTGCAAGAAAAAAGCAATTAAAGTTTTGCGACTTAAATATATGAGCATGGGAAAACAAAATTATAGGTTCCAGTTGAACTGCTTGTAATTATATTTTTTTCACCCACATATAGATGGAGTACCTAACTTTCAATCCATGCGATAAAACCAATTTGGGTCATTTTGAATCCAAGGGGTCCAGCAAGACCTAAAGCCATTCTAACGGCGGATTAATAAATCGACTGAAAGGAATGCCCTGTATTTAACCTGTCTGTATTTTGTTTGATTAATCAGGTATGGGCCCTCGCTGGGATCGGATGGGGGATCTCTATTGCGGCTGCCTCACCTCAGTTGTTTGTGTTTCGACTGAAGGTCATGCCGGGCCGAGTGAGGTGTGAGAACATCTTCCGGGACACCACTGAAACAGATCGTGCCGCCTACGTGACATATGCCTTGGTTATGTCTTTTCTCATACCACTCATAGTTCTGGCTATCTGCTACTTTCGGATTTTCCTGAAAATCGCCCACAAGGCAGCAGAGAGCAGCACGAACAGACGGCAAACATTCAAACCTGGAAAAGTTCACTTGCAGAGCACGCCGTCGTCGTCTCTCCCTAAGGCCAAAATAAAGACTCTCAAGATGACGGTCGTGATTGTAACAACTTTTATCATATTTGGACTGCCCTACTTTATTGCCGAGATGATCATGTCTTATGGAGACTACAAAATTCTTAGTGAAGTAGTATATGGTATACTCGGTGCCGTAGCACCAGCTTCGTCCTCAATTAACCCATACGTCTTTCTTTTGTTTAACGCCAATTGGCGTTGTTTGGCTGGGCTCCGAAATTCTCTCCCTTGGAGCAACACTGTACACGACAGGCGGCGCTATATTTATTCTAACACGAGCATGAGAACAGAATTCACCTCCGTCAACAGCGACATTGTAAGATCGTCAGTGTACAAGCCAGCGATTATTGACAAAGATATGGTGGAAATGTCTACACTCCATTGATAAATAGCTCCAAATATATTATTAAATGGGTTTAGATGACAACAGGCGATTGTAGCGGCATAACACCTCTATCTTTACTTTATCAAGTAACACAGGACGTGTACAAAACTTTGTATACACCAAATTGTCTCCTATATGACTTAATATGTGGGATGTGTATTACCAAATAGTATAAGGACTGAAAACAGTTGCAAGATAACATGCGAGAGGGCTGACATATAGGAAAAACCGCTGATGGGGTATTTTCAAATTAGTACCATGTACAATAGGGCAGGGAATAGTAGACATACAACTGTTTCACACTTTGTGTTTTAGTTTATTTGTCAGATAATGGTTTGGTCAATGAGTCGTAGCTGACCTATATACAGCATAAACTGTCAGTTAACATGTATGTTGAAATGTCTGTTTTGGGCACTCTACACAACGCAGGAAAAAACTACAATGCCCTGGATGAAATCCACCTGGCTTTACTCAAAAAACGGAGAGTATCATGCCACACAGCAGGCAAGTCATCTAATGTACTGTGCTCATCATTTGGGCATGAAACGATCTTCGCCATTTTGTTATAGATGTTAGTGTTGACATCAACTGGTAGCATAGTAGGCTAGAAAATAAGTAGCTATCTATCTTCGATTCAGAAGACAATGTACACCCAAACTAAATTTGTGGATTCTAAAGTCATATGAAATTCGCTAGGTTTACATAATTGTGTGGCCAATGTGCATACCCTGGTATATAGACTTCCAGGAAAAAAGATTGTATGATTTTGGGTCATACGTCTATCACGGCCGAGTGTAGTGGTGGTATCACAACAACGATTATCACGCGATGTTTGTCCGACTGCATGCCACGATGCTTAGGAAGGGAGCTACGTTGTGCATCATACACACAAATAATACGACTTGATATATGTTTACCACTATTTGATGGAACAACCCGAGTAGATTGCTATTTTGTCTTATTTCTAGGCTGTTAAGAATGAGTTGATTGTTTGATACTTCGAGACTGTGGACATGTGAAGTCAAGCTGATGTCTGTGACACTGTTTCGAAACTAGTTTGAAATGCCACGTTGCCGACATAGTTGGTGTAATATATGAAATATAAATTCAAACAATGGCGTATGCAAATACAGCTTTTGTTGCAGTTTTAGCCGCTTTATTCTACGTTATAACCGATGATGTATTTTTTGTGTGTTTGGATTGGTATCTTAATGTTGTTCCCGCCATTGCCCAAAGTTGCTAAACCCTGTATAATTAGTTTGTAAACGTTCCTAGATCCCCGTGGCATTGGCGTTTTATTTGTGAATGGCTACTTGTTGACTTAAGAAAATTGCTGAAGAAGCCTTCATCTGTTTTCTTTGTGATTTGCGCGGCATTATAAATGAGAAACGCTGGCAGAATACAGGAAGCGTTCTAAGGGATATCAAACGTGATTGAATGGTGCCGCCTGCTAATAGATTCCATTATAGCCTAGTAAATGTTAATCCATGCCAATTTAGTTTGCGAGGAGAATCAAAGCCACATTAAATACCTTCGTTAGCAGTGTACTTGTTAGTTTGGGACCATTAGGAGCTGACACGTTCTTGGAAAGTATTACTGTTTCTGCTGTGATTCTTCCATGGCGAACGAATCTGCGTTTGAAAAATATAACATAGATGCAATTCTGTTCCTACGTAGTGATTTATATATAAAATACATATCATAGATCTGTTGTGTGTTCGTTTGATTGGAGTTTAACGCGGGACCCAATGGTATTCCATTAAAATGTCGACGGACTGCCCATTTGACACTGTTCCGTGCTCAAGTAGGCTACTGTGAACAACCGGGCTGAAACCTCTTAAAAATCACCCGACTTCCTCATATCGTAAATCTTTCCTACACGATCTGATGCCCAGCTCAGATGAAAACTGACAACAACTCCCCGTATTGTTTTGTTCAAACACAAAATTGTATTATTTTCTGGAGGAAAAGACACAAGTTGTAAAATTCATCTTTATCTCGAGTTGTGGTGGATAATAATGGTATTCATAGCTGTACAATTACTATCGAGTACACGTTTATGCCTGTATTCATAATCTAGTTCTTGAAGCAGGCTTTATTTTTAACATATACCTAAATGTAGAACATTTAAAGATTGTGCACAAACGGCAATGAGCAAAGAAACAACCACCTTGAGTGTGTTTGTAAACTATCCAGTCCAATGAGTGTATGTACCGTTTCTTGTCAGACCCTTTGAGCGAACCCTAATTTGCTTCTCGGGAATGACGTAATAAACGGTATGTTAAACGATCAAACATTTTAGTATCATGTAAACAACCGCCAAAACACACCTGTATCCCCGTAAGCGTCACACGCTTTACTTGCAACGTTTTTATTTGATTCCCATCCTAATGGATGAGGAAAATTACTTTGTCGCCACTGGCAACAGACAAAGACAAGACAGGACAAACACAGACACGACAGTCACAGGAAGCAAGACAAAGACATCACAAACAGATCACCTTCATGCTGCTCCTACGCCCTGAGGGCACTTGGTCGATCGGAAGCGCCCACCCAGCTTCCTTGTATATAGTCTGTATATAAATAATGAGACATCATGTACTACATACGAAATATAAAGAAGAGTCGCAGTGTTTGTTACATTTCTTGAATGTGTCATTAAGATAATTATTTAGTAAATATTTATTAAAATAGAAAAACACAATCGGTCTTCTGTCAATTTCTTACCATGTCCTTTTACCACTCAAGTAGGGGGAATTGATAGACATTCGTTGCCTTGATCACCACAGCGCCTCGTTGTAGTCCATTAATCATGAGGATTATCTTTAACGCATATTTCTTTACACCTTGTGGAGTCAATGATGAGGAAATGTGTTTTTGATAAGACAATTACTATAGAGATTTTGATTTTTGGCCTTCATAAGCGTAAATTTAATGTTGGATTGACGGCTGGATGGATGGATTGATTGATTATGGAGGGTTGGGTGCTTCGCTGCTTGATTGATTGGTAGATCGACTTATTGGTGTTTAACGTCGTGCTCAAGGGTACTCCACTTATTTCACGGTGGTATATTCAACAGTAATTTCCACACTGATACAAGAATAGCATGTGAGGTGTTTGACTCTGTTGAAAAATTATTGTTCCTCCAGTGCAAAGTAAAGCAGTTCGATAGAATATTACCATGAAAGACAAGCGCATGTAAAAGGCAAATCTGGAGTATATATGATGCAGTGACCTTGTGTAAAATAAAAACTGGCAAAATTTGAATGGGGTGGATAATGGCACTAAAAATAATGCATTACTTGTTTAAATCTGTTAATTTTTACTCAAACTGTGTCTAGCCACAGGCACACACGACACAATGTTATGTTTGGTCGCTATATGAAAAATATAGATGGAGAAGGTACGAAACACAAAGTTTCGACAAACCGCCAAAATAAATGTTTCAAACGAAATCCAGCTTATTTACTATACCTAACCATCCCCAATGCTATTTAATGCATATCCAGACATATTTCAGTCCTGCAGATTATTTAAAAACTCATTTAAAGCGCATATTTACTTTTTCAATAAACACTTCAAGGTGAAAAAGTCAGACGGAAACTTCTCACACAAGCGCTTGCGGAAGTTCAGCCGGTGGCCTAGAAATAGTACATCTGATTGGACGTTTATGATATGGGCGCGTAATTCGAATCTAGTAAAAACGAAAAGATGGACTGTCAACCTTTGCCAGGGATTTTAGATTGGCGAGTTCCGAAAAGAATTCAGTCCTTCATTAAAGTGTTTAAAACTGTTCTATACATTCATCTTACATATAATAATATTATCAATCAGTAAATATCACGGGTGAAAGTTGGCAACCAATTGTGTATTAGCAGACCAAATCCGAATAGGACAACATACCTACGAATTTAAGGATGTTTAATAAGGCACACGACTTCAGTTTACAAACGAAAGAAAAAAAAAACAAAAAAAAAAAAAACAATACAATGAATTTTATTAAGAATATTTAAATATTATGCCAATAATTGACAGTAAAATAAATAGTGCAGATGACCAAATTATGCATACATGTACATACAGCTTGATAATCAACAATATGCCTTGAAGCATAGTTTATGGATGCATGTAGTCTTTGGTGACAACAAAATAAAATTT
Source organism: Mopalia ciliata (assembly GCA_034783835.1). Classification (NCBI taxonomy): domain Eukaryota; kingdom Metazoa; phylum Mollusca; class Polyplacophora; order Chitonida; family Mopaliidae; genus Mopalia; species Mopalia ciliata. Next base: position 21,602 of record JAVFBW010119630.1, read on the forward strand.
GTTTCAGCAGAAAGGTTTTACTAGTTTTACCTTTAATTATACCATTGAAGTTTGATAAGGTCAAGAAAGAAGAATAATTAATAACATATCAGACGAATGAACTAGTTTCTGAATATATTTAATGGGGTAGAAAAAGAAGATGAGACAATTCATTGTCCCATATAATGGATACTTTAGTATTTACAAATAGAACAGTAATTAATACTTAGCAGTCAGCATCTCAAGTAATAAGTTAAGCTATTTTAAATTAAAAATTTAAAACTGACTTCATCAGTAGGATTATTTACATCTAACCATGGAGCTATAAAGAGATATGGCTCAATGATCTTTGAAAGCTGAAGTTGACATTATTTCTACTGAGGGGAATATATTTTTATTGATGGGTTATCATATCAACCATAGAAAAAATATTTTAAATCAAGTAGAAATTATATGTAATGAAGTTAAATATTTCAACTTTTGTTCAAATCATATCTACCTAAGAAAAACTTGAGTTGAAAATATTTCTACTGACAAAGAGGTAAAAATTTAAAGACATAATAGTTATAAACGGAAATTTTATTTAAGTCACATTACTTCTTGAAATGGTTGGTTTACTATCTGGCAACCAAGATGTCAGTTTAAAAATGTAGCTGTTTTTTCCATCACTCTGTCGCTAAACATATAGTTACGTACGCACATACCACTATAACAGCGTCTTACGCAAGCTACTATCGTGTACTGTATGTAAAGGAGGTAGGATTGCGACGGTCTTAATCAAATAGGATTTGGGCGGTTTGTCGAAACTTGCGTTTCGTACCTTCTCCATCTATACTCTTTCTAAAGCGACCGAACATAACATTGTGTCGTGTGCTTGTGGTCCAGCTCATCCAAAATATTTCACATCATATTAACAGGGATAAACAAGGTTTAATAAATGCACGTGACATCTAGCTTCTCAAAAAGATAAACCTGACTTTTAACTCATAAAATTGAAAAAAGTGATATTCAGTTCCTAAAAATATACACGTGACATTCAGCTCATGAATTTGATAGACGTGAGATTTAGCTTCAAAGAAAAGATGATTGTCCAGTGGGCAATAAATTATGATCAGTCTGAAATTTAAATTGTCAATCTCTAAATGAAGATGGGACACATAAAAAAAACCTTGAAAATCGACAACTGTTTTGCTTTGGGAAAATTGGAATATTTCATTTACAGGGTTATCTATATATGTGGGAGGTTAGGACGGAGCTTGCAGTTGCACTGGCACTCTAGGAACTGAGAAACAACTTGGAGTCAATCTGTTGTGATGCCATTGTCTTGCGTCTGCCTGGTTTCATCCAGATTAGTTGGTGGTAAGGTGGCGAAACAAACTAACTACATCTATACTCATAAATATGTATACAGCCCGGTTTTGACATGTAGGCGGCAATACTGCCGATGATGGAGAAGAACTTTACCGTCTGACACGCAGTCCACTAAATATCACCCCGGGGAGAGATGTCTCCCTCTATGGACAATCACAGGCCTACTGTCGCCTCAACTTATACAGCTTATATTTCGTAATAGCCGTCTAGAACTGAAACTACCGTTTCTTGATTGCACTTGGACATGCACATTTTCGATTCTAGACAAGGTGCAAAATACCGTTGTGTAATTTTAAGCGGGTTTAATTTTAAGAGATTTCCTTTCAGACGGACCAATCGAAGATGAACTGTCCTATGGACCCTCCCCAAGAAACTGCCAGTCATGTGTGACTGCAGTCATCCTCTGTACAAGTTGTTTAAGTATGGTATGTGTGCTAAAACTAGAGGCACTTCGATGATTGATTGGTGCTTTACGCCGAGCTTATTTAAGGGTACTGCATTTATATGCAGTAGTGTATTTTAACAATAATTGACACTAGCTCAACAATCATGTGAAACGCTTCCATAATGCTGGAAAAATAATTTCCCTATAGTGCTAAGTAAAGACAGCATTGCTAATCTTCAAGCAAACTGCCTTAAATCAGAGGTCGGAGGGACTTCGACATGAGTCAGTGGACCACTATCAGCTTTCTTATTGGCTAGAGCTCTGAAGGTATAACATTGTACTTTTCTCACACTTGCCCCACAGCAATTACAATATTTTTTACTACCGTTCTTGGTTTGTTTATTCGTTTGATTGGAGTTTGACGCTGTACTTAAATGCTTTTGCATTTTAAATGATAGCGCTAAAGGTTAAAGAAATCACCATCGACGCCACTTGCAACAAACAAAGACAAGACAGGACAATTACTGGATGAAATAGACATCACAAAAGATTCAGCTACACGATGTCACTTAGCTATTAGATCTCCCATCCGCTTGTGCCTTGTATACAGTATTTTCGCGCCGGGAGGAACTCTTTGAATTGTCTATCGAATTAATGACAGTGTTAAATGTTAGTCATATAGCGCATTCTGCTGTACAGCATGTTTGAGTTTTTTGTTCTATAACCAGTAGAATAATTGTATAACAGAGTCGTATACAGGAATCGGAACAGAAATACAAAGCAAATTTTAATAAGAGGGGAAAATCAATTCTTCATTTCACTTATGTGGTTACCCAAGCAACGTAACATCAGCATTTATAACAGTTGATCAACAGTGAAATTTTGAAACAGCATTTCGGGCGTTTGCTTGATTAGGGCTTAAAGGCACTTTACTAACATAACGACGAATTATCTCTTCCCGACGCGTTTTACTTCAATACGTTGGCAACCCGGGAAGAAATCAGCCCTGTGGTCGACGGAGCCAAATCATGTGACTCATCTAGCCGCTTGATAACCAAGGGCGGACTTGAATGCATGAATGGTACATCGAAGTATGTTGAGTATGCCGAACCCCTAAGCATTAAAGCAAGACCCGCCTAATAATAGTGCAAGCCTTATGTTTGCCATCAATGGAATTTTGTCTTCTGACGAACTTATGCGGAAAAATGTTTATCAATTTAAGAAAAGGTTAAATAACTCAAAAAAATGCTTGTCAGAACACTCCA
>JAVFBW010119631.1:0-15064 GCA_034783835.1 Mopalia ciliata
TTTTTTAGTTTTATATGTTAAGATGAAGTGTGCAAAATATCAGTTCTGTAGGTATAAAAACAGCTGAGAAGTAGGCATTTTCCCAAGTACGGTACACTGAAAAATGAAAGCAGAGAAAATGGGTAAAATGTATTTCTGATCTATCCTTAAAGTATCCTTAAAGCCCAATCAAACAAATCTAAAACTTATAATTTTTATTTATTTTTTTGGTTTCCTCAGAAACAAATTATCAACAGAAGTATTGCCCGACCTTCAGGGCTCAATAGATGAGTTACAGTCAAAGATTGATCATTCTATGACATATGAATCACCAGCAAACCAATCGTCACGGGTAAGTTTATAAGACAGTGACGACAGTGAGAATTATGTTGTTCAAGCCATCTGTGAACACCATTTCAAAATAATTTCTACAACCAATTTAATTTCGGAAAACATCGACATCCAAATTATTATAAGCCTAAATTAATGTTGACAAATCCGGGGTTGAGAACCAAGATTATGGTTGAGCAGAATGTTGGTAGAGAACCTGAATTATGGTCAAGCAGAATGGGGAAAGAGAACCTTGGCTATGGTTGAGCAGAATGGGGGTAGAGAACACGGATTATGGTCATGCAGAATGGGAGTAGAGAACCCGGGTTATGATTGAGCAGAAAGTGGGGTGGAGAACCCGGATTATGGCAGAGCAGAATGAAGTAGAGAACTCTATGTCGAGCAGAATGGGGTTGAGAACCCGGGTTATGATTGAGCAGAATGGGGGTAGAGAACCCGGATTATGGCCGAGCAGAATGGGGGTAGAGAACCCGGGTTATGATTGAGCAGAATGGGGGTGGAGAAGCTGGGTTATGGTGGAACAGAATGGGGGATAGAGAAACCGGATTATGGTTGAGCAGAATGGGAGTAGAGAACCTGGGTTATGATTGAGCAGAAAGGGGGTGAAGAACCCGGGTTATTATCGAGAAGAATGGGGGCTAGAGAACCCGGATTAATGTCGAGCAGAATGGGGGTTGAGAACGCGGGTTATGATAGAGCAGAATAGTGGTAGAGAACCCGGATTATGGTTGAGCAGAATGAGGGTGGAGAACCTGGGTTATGATCAAGCAGAATGGGGGGTAGATAACCCGGATTATGGTTGAGCAGAATGGGGGTAGAGAACCCAGGTTATGATCAAGCAGAATGGAGTGGTAGAGAACCTAGATTATGGTTAAGCAGAATGGGGGTAGAGAACCTCGGTTATGATCAAGCAGAATGGAGGTGGAGAACCTGGGTTATGATCAAGCAGAATGGGGGTGGAGAATCTCGGCTATGGTTGAGCAGAATGGCTGTGGAGAACCTGTGTTATGGTGGAACAGAATGGGGGTGGAGAACCTGGGTTATGGTGGAACTGAATGGGGGTAGAGAACCCGGGTTATGATCGAGAAGAATGGGGGCTAGAGAACCCGGATTATGGTTGAGCAGAATTGGGGTAGATAACCCCGATTATGATTGAGCAGAATGGGGGTAGAGAACCTGGGTTATGATTGAGCAGAATGGGGGGTAGAGAACCCGGGTTATGATTGAGCAGAATAGGGGTAGAGAACCCGGATTATGGTGGAGCAGAATGGGGGTAGAAAACCCGGGTTATGATCAAGCAGAATGGGGGTTGGAGAACCCGGATTATGGTCGAGCAGAATGGGGGTTGAGAACCCGGATTATAGTCGAGCAGAATGGGGGTTGAGAACCCGGGTTATGATCGAACAGAATGGGGTGGTAGGGAACCTAGATTATGGTTGAGCAGAATGAGGGTAGATTACCCGGATTATGGTCGAGCATACTGTGGGTAGAGAAGCTGGGTTATGGTCAAGCAGAATGGGGGTGGAGAATCTCGGCTATGGTTGAGCAGAATGGGGGTGGAGAACCTGGGTTATGATCAAGCAGAATGGAGGGTAGATAACCCGGATTATGGTCGAGCAGAATGGGGGTAGAGAACCCAGGTTATGATCAAGCAGAATGGGGTGGTAGTGAACTTAGATTATGGTTAAGCAGAATGGGGGTAGAGAACCTGGGTTATGATCAAGCAGAATGGAGGTGGAGAACCTGGGTAATGATCAAGCAGAATGGGGGTGGAGAATCTTGGCTATGGTTGAGCAGAACGGCGGTGGAGAACCTGGGTTATGGTGAAACAGAATGGAGGTGGGGAACCTGGGTTATGGTGGAACTGAATGGGGGTAGAGAACCCGGGTTATGATCGAGAAGAATGGGGGCTAGAGAACCGGATTATGGTTGAGCAGAATGGGGGTAGATAACCCGGATTATGGTCGAGCAGAATGGGGGTGGAGAGTCTGGGCTATGGTTGAGCAGAATGGGGGTGGAGAACCTGGGTTATAATCCAGCAGCATGGGGGTAGAGAACCCGGATTATGGTCCAGCATAATGGGTGTAGAGAACCCGGATTATGGTAGAGCAGAATGGGGGTAGATATCCTAGATTATGGTCGATCAGAATGGAGGTGGAGAAACCGGATTTTGGTCGAGCAGAATAACCCGGATTATGGTTGAGCAGAATGGGGGCTAGAGAACCCGGATTATGGTTGAGCAGAATGGGGGCTAGAGAACCCGGATTATGGTCGAGCAGAATGGAGGTGGAGGAGCTGGATAATGGTGGAGCAGAATGGGGGGTAGAGAACCCGGGTTATGGTTGAGCAGAATGGGGGTAGAGAAGCTGGATTATGGTGGAGCAGAATGGAGGTAGAGCACCCAAATTATGATCGAGCAGAATGCAATTATTTAACCCGGATTATGGTAGAGCAGAATGGGGGGTAAAGAACATGGGTTATGATCTAGCAGAATGGGGTCTAGAGAACCTGGATTATGGCTGAGCAGAATGGTGTGCCGCTCACAGGATCGATTCTCCCGGTTGATCCTCAGGTATATGAATGAGTCACATGATGTGGCCCCGGCAATCGCTGTTTTTTTTTTAAACAAGTTTTCCCCCCTCTTCCTTGTAATAGGGCAAGAGACAGTGTGAAGTGGACAATTCATTCTCATATAAGTGAAATACGCTTAAGTACAATGGTAATCCCCAATGAAACAAACAACTTTTAGGCAGAAAATGAACTTTCCAGCATTATGGAAACACTTCACATCTTGGTTGTGCTAGTTTCAGTTATTGTTGGAACACACCGTCATCATATAAGTGAAATACTCTCAAGCACGCCACAAAACACCAATCCATCAATCAATTGATCAATCAAGTCTGAGAATTTTGTTATAGCTTTGCATCCACAAGCAGTCTATTTGGATGTGTTTTGATATACATAGTTTGTTTGTTTACAGCCTGTGTTTGATCTTTTGCCTCCCACCCCGCCCATTTCTTTCACTCCTGAGGATGCTGATCAGAACACACCCGAGCAGTTTTCAACTAAAGTCACCCCAGAGCAAGGTAAACAAATACTGCTCAACCAAGATTTTGTGATGGTAGTATCATGGTACACAAGTAAAAGTTTGATTCATGGCATTATAAATTTTAATCTGTCCCATTTTACAAGAGCTGAATCTGTTCTGTGATTGTTCTGTCTGTGTTTGTTTGTTGGCAGTGGTGTCGAGGGGGATTTCCTTCATCCTTGTGGCATGCTGTAATATGAGTGAAATAGATGTAACTATGGCTTTAACCCCAACCAAACCAAACTTCATGTAAACTCTGAGATTTCCACAGTGAACATTCAACTCAATGACTAAAGGAAATAATGAATTTTAGGAAGCCAGTATTTGTGCATCAGTATAAAACGGTCAACCATTCATAATAACTAACTCTAAACGTATAAGGACATGTGCTAGATTTGGTTCTTTTAGAATTGAAGACACCTGATGCTGCCGGGCAAGTTAGAGAGTCTATTACCAAATTGTCTAAGAAAACTCAACTGTTCCAAGGGAGCTCAAAGTGTATCACTACGATAGGGATGGTTGGAAGGGAAGCGGCTTCTACCAAAGGGTAAGCACAACTATGAACTAATTAATTGGACAACTTTTCAGTATGTGAATTCAGGTTGTTACATGCAAAGGGTTTTTTAATGGAATTCACCATTTCAGTTGGTGTTAACTAGGGAATTGTTTTTTCGTACATGGTATAGAGCTGGCTGTTGGAGACAACATCATGTTGTATTCGCATGCCACCACTTGATTGATTAAACCTTAAGTTCTTTGCATAACCATAATATAATAAACTTATAAGATGGATTTTGTTACAGTAAACTGACAATTGGAAAAAAAGTGTGAAACCTCTTTTAGACTTACTCTGAGGGTTTGCCATCAAGATCCCTTGAGAAGTGGTCCAACGACAAGACTCTATATTTGTTAGCTTGAAAAAAAAAAATACTGTCAGAATTTTTAGCAATTAAACAATTCATAGATTTAAAGTATTTTCGTTATTTTGGGATACCACATTCTTAGTTTGAACAGATTCCAGGACCCGCTTCACACAAAGAAAGTTTTATCCCCAAAATATGAAAATTCTATTAATCTTCTCTTTCTTAAAGACACAAAAATTATCAAATTAATAGATTTAATTAATTTGTTTTAGAGCTACCCATCAGTCACATCTACCTACTCTGGTTAGCTCTAAAACCCGCCGTAAAGTAGCCTCTGGTCCGTCACAGACACACAGCGTGCCCACAAGAAACCATGAACAAAGGGGAGGTAATACTGAGGACACAAGAAGAAAGATCCGGTCTGGTGGGACTACTGTACACCCTAATCAACAGGTAAGGTGGAAACAGAATATAGTCATATAATGAGTACATTTTACTTGTACACCATGTATACAAGTATAAATCCAAACTTGATCTTTAGGCCATATGAATAAGAATCTTGTGTATTCCATCAGTTTGCGAGTTGTCTCATTTGGCAACTTTTCTGTCTTGACATTATAGCGGGGGACAGGTGTAATGAATTTTTTTTAGAATTCATGTCATTTTTTATTTTTGTGGACAATCCACCATCATACAAGTGTAATACACTTGAGTACCACATTAAACCCTAATCAAACAAACAATCATCTGTGTTTTCCCCCATAATTAGGCAAGGAACAGTCTGAAGTGGACAATGTATCATATCAGTGAAATTTTGGTGTAATTTATAAACATATCTTTACAAAAATCTGTTTTTGATGTCGATAGGTTAGAGTCTATGAGGTCAATATGTTCACCTAAACATTCCTCTTTACTTAACAGTGGAGGAACATTAATTTCCCAACATGTCTAATGGTTGTGTTGTAACTACTGATGGACACAACCATTATATAAGTGAAATACCTTTGGGCACAGCATTAAACACCAATCAATCAATCAATCAATGAACATTAACCTGGGGATTTTAGGGAAAGCACTAACTTTCTGATGACACATAAACAGTTTGTTTATTTGATGAGGGTTTAATGCATACTGGGGGTAATTCACTTTCATGAAGACAGATTGTTCACTCCACACTATTCCACTATGGTGGAAATCCTTGTAAAAACCTTGTAAAAACCACCCCCTCGATTGCCAGAGCCATGTCATGCAACTCCCTCATATACCTGAGGGTCGACAGACGGGGCTCGGTCCCATGAAGATGAGTGGACTCTCACAAGGTTTCTTCTCTGTGTTCCACCTAATTAAGAAATGCAAAGTGCCCACTCCATATGCATGTAAGTGAAATACCCTTGAGTATGACATAATACTTCATTCAAACAAAGAAATCCTAGTTTAAGTGAAATACATTTCAATATTCTATAACCATCATCTAACAAAACAATGGAACTGTCTCTCTGATTGGTGTCTACAATGTGCTTCATGATGATGAACTTTAGTGATTTCAGCCATAATGACAATAATATGTTAATATTAATTTAAGTTAGTGTATAATTGCCTGTGAATGCTGAAAAGAGTTAGTCATAATATGAAATATTTGGTAATCTTAATTGTTTTAAAAACATTTCATGGATATTCTTGACTATTTTACAGGCCAAAGCCGACGGTCCTGTTGACCTGTCTTTCTTTAGCCCATCTGAGAGTACTACTCGCTTAGAAATTGAGGAACAGCCTGTTTTCCCCAAAGATATTGTCTCAAATATAGAAACTCCATCGAAACACACCAACAGTGGTCTGAGTAGAACACCAGCCAAAACAGCAACACCAAAGGCTCATGAACTGTTAGCTGAGAAGGTACAGTATAAACAGCTGCTTGCAATAGCAGTGCTTTATTTGGGGTTTCAACCTGCCCCTAAGGTCATAGTGCTGATCTTTAGACTGTCTTTATTTACACTTAGTCAAAACTCTAGATACCGCAGGATTTTGACGAGGCGTCAAATTGAGGTCTTAAGAACAGCACTGAGGCAAATGTCAAGGGATTATCAAACCTGTGCACCTACAAAATTTTTTCATATTTTTCAGAATTGTCATTGGTAATACGAATTTACTGTTTTGTATTCTTTAAATGCTCGTATGTGTAACACTCAGAGAAAAATAATAATATAAATAAGAAGAAAAAAAACTATGCTGTTTAGCTGATGTAAATGGATGCTTACCCATTGGGGATCGCCAGTGGCCAAAAAGGTAGATAACTCTGTCACTCGTATAACAGGTAGAGCCATCAATGTCATTGGTTAAGAAAAGCATTTAATTAAAAATCCATACCATGCTATTGTTAGTCAATGAGATGGATTGCACTCCTGTTATAAGTTTTATGTAGTTACCTCCCTTTTTTGTCCAGTGGGGATCCCCATTATTTTGACCTCCCTTTGTGTCTTAAAATACAGCCAAACTTTTAGGCAATTAAAATGTTAATCCCCACTGACCGACAGGCAACCCTGATTTTAAGCATTTCTTGAACCCTGTAAACCCTAATCAAGTATTCATGTATAAAAAAAATCAAGCCTATTCATAGTTTTGTATGAGATGATTCTATGAGTGGGTGGTCGCCCCGTAAGGGAGCGGGTAGGCCATGACCCTGTAGAATACTCCATCTGCTTCCTCGGTCGATCATAAGAGGCGAGAAAAGAGGTTGCTTTCTGTTGCCCTGGTGTTCGCAGAGCTACGGGAAACAGATTTGTTTGTGATGTTCTGTATATGTCCATCGTCATATAAGTGAAATACCCTTGAGTACGACGTTAAACACCAATCAAACAAACAAACAATCTATGAGTGGTTTTGCGCTAAATGATAACCTGGTAAATGCATTGCCCAGAAATAAGACCTTATAGATTCTGTTCTGTTTGAACGTTTTTGTTTCAGATTGCAGCGTCAGTTATAGGGGGAAGTCCGTTTACAGACAGTTATACTAAGGATTCAGCAGACACAACGCCACAGACATTCACTCTGGATTTTAATTTAGAGAACCCATTAACTGCATTTGGTGAGTTTAAAACAGCTGTTATAGGAGAAAAGTTGTTTAGTCTGGGAGAACTTTAAATCTCCTTAGGACATGTTTCCAAGTCTCCTAATCGACCTTGGATACTTTTGGACCGGGTTGAGCCAGTTGGGAGGGCCCCCTTTCTAGTTATCTTGGTGCTCTAAGCGGTTAGGGGCCATATAAAGCTAATCGGTTTGCGATATCTTTGTATTGTATCGTGTTATTGTCCTGTGTTGTCTTCATTTGATGCCAGTAGTGTCGAGGAAAGGCTTCCTTTACCCATTGGGCTGCACGCTCTCATGTTAGTAAAATAACTCTAAGACAAACCTGAAATGGTTAATCGAGTACCCATGAATGGTCAAATCGTAAAATTGCTTATAGAGTTACCCCGTAAAATTAAACCCAGGGCTTCCTATGGGGCAGGCAAAGTTAAAGGATTGGGTTTAATTTCACTGTGTTACTCGGTTAGCAATTTTACTATTTTGCTTTCTGTCCACTTGCAGTGGAATCTGACCCTTTGTTTCACGGGTGTTATTTTTAATCAAAAGGGTCAACTTAGTTTTAAAAAGGTTTTCAAATAGATTTTATCCTCAATACATCCCTGAGAATGATGATGCTTATATCCTGTGCTATGCTGTCCATTCTCACCCATGACAGAGGAGACTCATATGTAGCTGTATTAGATCTTTTCTTTAGATCGATAATCTGCTTTCTAAAGCACTTGGTCTGAATTAATATTCACAGCTGAATGGACTTTGGAAACATAAATTAGATAATCTGCTAGAAAAGGTGATTCTTTGAAACCTCATAAATGATGTGCGTACAGCCCACTAAATGACACTCAATGTTGGCGGGCAGTCAGCACAAGAATGTGACTCTGGATGTCAGTTCGTTCACAGACACATATTGTGTATTTGATAGGGCAAAAAAACTAAATTAAGATTTATAATGGTCACTGGAGCAAACTTTGACTATCAAAGCCAAAAAAAATTAAAAGCAGCAATAAATGAGTCCACTGTATATGTTGTAATCCTTAAGTTATGTTCCTCAAAAATAAACTATACTTACATTGTAAGAAATCTGTTGAGAATAAACGTAAAAACTGTGGTAACAGCATATAAATCTGCATGGGTGTTGCAGATATCCTATCTTTATTTAGCAAATAGTACAACATTACAAAAGGTACCTTCATGAGTCAATAACATAGCAAATACATGAGGTAATGGAGGCCAGCTGTGGAATTCGATGGTGGCCCCTATTTACAGCAGTCACACGATTCTCAGTTGGAAATAAGGCAGTTTTGTAAAGACAGCGACACTGACAACTTTGTTCAAAAAGGACAAGAAAAGTGAAATAAATTGATCATAATACCTACATTGTATGTCTAATTACACAATAATAGGACAGATAGGACTTATATTGAATAGAAATATTTTGTAATATATACTTAAAATGCAAAATAGTCTTGGCTATATGTACATATAGATAAATTTTTGAAATGGGGGTGTTGATATAAAGTGAGTACTGGAATATTATTAAAATACCATAAATTTGCATAATTTTCATTGAATAACTTGAAACGTTTATGGTAGCTTCTCCCCATTAAGACAAAGTATGGGATTTCATTTCTACAAATTTTGCGAAACAAAATGGCAGCCATGTTTAATATATTTCAAACTTTGAAAATAGTTTCCTCTAGTTCAGAAACTGATGTGATTGCTTTTCATTTACTTCAGGTTTAGCCTTTCCATTAATACTATAATATGGTTGTATTTCACTAGGTATCACAACAAATATGGCCAACATTGCATATGGCACCAAAATGGTGATAAACACGATAACTTTTACTGTTTGGTTCTTTGAAGAAAAAAATAGTTCTTAAACAAGTAGGAAAGGGTGATTTGACAGGGATTATGAGCATATATTTTTTTTTTAAAAAGGCCTGGTGTGGTCGACCCGCTAGCTACTCAGCTGTTTTTTGTTTTTGTTTCAGATACTGAAGCTTTTGTGTCCAAGGATAAGATACATCGCAGTCCAGTTAGTTTGGAGGGTATTGTACAGCCTCCACCTGGACGAGGCTCTCCTGTCGGGCATGACGCAACCCCCAACTTATCTGTCAACAGTAAGCATTGCCCTGGTGCTCTCTGTACCAAGGGGCAACAAAAAGCAGATATGTTTGTTATATCTTTGTATTGTATCTTTTGATCATCATTGGTTTGGGCTGTTGTTGGCAATGGTGATTTCCTTCACGCATGTGCTGGCACGCTGCCATATGGGTGAACTGACCAGAAATATGACTTTATACCCAATCAAACAAACCCAACTTTATTTGGGAAGAGACTGATAATATTCAGGGATTTATTGAATTTGTATTTTTCCATTGTGTTTTATATTCAATTGAATAAAATAAATTCAAGCAAACAATATTGATTACTGCACCATCACATCTTTACTCGAAAATATGTTCCTTCTATTTCAGACCTCAATACTGATACAGAAGATTCAACTGAAAGGGAGATCACTGACCTTATAGCTTGTGACCAAGACATTTTGGATAAATCTCAAGTGATGTCTATTAATTCTAGTAGTCCACTTACTAATTTCTCTGTTCAAAATAACTATGGTTCGACGGAGGTTAATTTGGGCTCTCCGACAATAGGCATTGACTTTAGCCATGAACGCTCTCTTTCACGATTGGAAGAAACAGCTGACCAACAATCCATACACTCTGTTAAATTCACAAATAACTCCCCAAAGTCAAGAAATTTAAAAGGCCCAATTATCCACAACAGAAATACAGACATGTTATTGAGCAGCCCTGATTTCCCAACAAGGCAAATAGATGGTGGGCTGACTAGTCCAAATATTCAAAGCACAGATTCCTGGTCAGTGCTGAATAGCCCAAGTATTCATATGGAGTCCTTGCAGATAAACCCAAGTCCTCTAACAAGAAGAAAAGTGTCACCATTGAAAAATTCAGGTTCTCCAAAGAAAAGTAAAAAACTCACCTCACAAAAATTGTTAGACAGTTCAGACATTGTCACCCAACTACAACTAGATACAGAAGATTTGGATAGGGTTATAACTGATACTTTAGGGCCAAATGTTTTTGTGTCACCAGCTGTTTCCACTGCAGCCAGAACACAAGATATGTTCAGCACTGCTACGCCCGCCCTTAACAAATCTCAGAGGGCAAACAGTAGTGGGATGTCAGATTCAGGCTTTGAAGCATTCAACCAAAACAAACATACATCAATTATATTCAGTGATGGTTTCACTGGGGATATTTTTAGCGAGAGTCCACCAGATTTAAGACTTGGAAGCCTTGATGATGATCTGCTAGGTGAACTCTCCAGCCCGGACTTCAGTCAGTTTTCGTTTAAGAGAACACCACAGGCAATTAGTTCAGAGGAAACTAAAGAGCGCAAGAAATATACTGTTGGATTTTCACCAGAGTGGGAAAAGACATCTTTAGAAATATTCCAAAAGAGTCCTGGAATAAAAACCAGAGAAGTTTTCAGTGAAGATTCATTAAATCTGGAGCCGGTGAAATCAGTCTCATCTGATGAATCGATGTCAAAGTTTCCCAAACAAGCCGTATCAGATGTGAAAAAACATCGAGCAATTCATCATCAATCTGTGCAATTAGCAAAAGGCGATACCAGTGAAGAAGCATACGCACCTTTAGAACAAGGACTTCACTTTTCATCTCCATTTCCTTCTAAAACTTTACAAAAATCTCAGTCAGCTATAACAGAATCGGCTGCTAATCCCATGGAGGATTTAATCGCCAGGTATAAAAAGCTTCGAGTTGCCGCTTTGGGAAAATCTTCAGAGGAGCAGAGAACACCTGTCCGTCATCTATCGTTGACGACACCGGTGGATGAACCAAATTCTCCTACAGTGTTCCCTGTTCATCCCAAAGATCTGTTCACATTGAACGTCCATGATATTCCCATAGAGGATTCACAAAATAGTGAGTTACCTTACAACTGCATTTACATAATAGAAATCACATTTGTCACTCATAAAACATGTTTTGATATGAATTGTCAAATCAATTATTTCAAGAAATACAGATGTAAGAGTCCATAGCAGCGTTTGATCAAGTTGTCATATCATAAGTGCTTCGCGAAAATACTAAAGAACTGCTTATTTTAACTGTTGGCCAGTTTTAGAATGCATATGATAAGGCATAGAATTCAAACATGCAGTATAAGAAAGTTGAAGACAAAAATCTGACATAAAACAGCTTCTATTCTTCCTAATATCCAATTTATAGATTTTGGTGGGAATTGCAATTCAAAATTTTAATATTTTACTACAAACGAGCAAATAGCATTGAAATGTCATATTGGCTTCTAATTAAACACCATTCAATTTGTTGTTTAATAGTATTGTCGCCTGCCATTCTGACATAGGAATGAACCAGTCAATTTATTTATGGTCTACTTTCATCATCATACATCATACAAGTGTAAGATTTTAATTTTTAATTAAAATCATTGACAAGAAAACGGTTTTAATTGGATGCAAGCCTGTGTAGTAAGGTTGTGCTGTGTTTTTTGTTGTTTTTTTTTTGGACCCACTGCGACACTACATTAGGTCTACAGGTTTAACTTGGATATATACAACTTAATTCCGTCATATACACCAGGTTTTACAGAATAGCTTTTACTAATAGCTATTTTTAAAACCAAAAAACGTATGCGACATATGACAGAATGAGGTATGTGGTCCTTGTTATTACAGTTTGAAAGGTATATTCACAGATATTTTAGCTATCACTGTTTTGAATGATCAGATGAAGCAATGGCCTCTCTGATAACTGAACAGGATAACTGGTTTTTAAGAAGAAATTCAGTTTGTGAGAGGCCATTTTGCTGTATGCTCAGCGTGGAGAAAGCGCACATGCAACATCTCTATGGAAACATCTCCGCATAGAGATGGTTTATTGATAAAATAACTGTCACGGAACGATATATGGACATGCTGACCAGATTATCTCCCTTTGAACTGCATGTTATTTGACTACTGACTGCAGCATAACATTATTGTTCAATACGTATGTATTTTAAAGATCGAGCATAATCTACTATTGCGACGTGTTTTCAATACGCTCCATGTATGATACAGATGTTTTGACTTTTTTAAGATGGGTAATTTACGCCAAAACGCCTCTTATCTGCAGCACTGTGTTTGGGGTTCACATGACACCAACTAGAGGGACGCTTCTTGATAGTTATGTCCCCAAGCTCAGAAATTAAATTTTTAAAAATTAATTTGACACATAGACGCTTTAAAATTCGCCTATGCCATAGTAGTTCCAGATTATCTTTGCATTTTTTTGAGCCCCTACCCTTTTTAGCTCGCCTGTATGAAGTATTAGTAAGGGGGGCTTATGTCATACCCCTGGCATTGGCGTCAGCCATGTAAAGGCTTTTATAATAAAATGTTCTGAAGGAATTTTTTTCTGAAATTTTAGACACAGTTTGCCTGACCGGAAAGAAAGACATATGGAATTCTCTGAATATAAATTATGCTAATTAGGTGATATTGTTTTTTTACAAAATGGCAGACAATTTGCGTTGAGCACTATATATCCGAATTGAATAGCCTGATTTTCCTTAAAACTTTAGGTAGATGTTCCACAATATGAGAGGAGAGAGATATTGTCTGTTCAGCTAATTATATGCATACATGTATTTATTATTTTAACGAGCTTTTTAATTAAATTTGCGTTAAACATAACTCCAAATTGAATAGCCTGATTTTCCTAAAATTTTGCTTAAATGTTCCACATTATGAGAGAAGGATGTTGTCTGTTCAGCTAATTATATGCATATTAATTATTTTATCTAGCTTTTTAATTAAATTTCCTTTAAACACCAAGTCCAAATTGAATAGCCCAATTGTCCTGAAATTTTGGGCAAATGTCACCCCGCTTTCTAAATATTTATGATAACATAATCATCCTTTGGAAATACTTGCAAAAGCCACGATAAGATAAGAGTCGCATTTTTTACTCCTGACTAGCGGTAGAGTCCTTAAAGAATCCACCAATTTAACTTGATCTACCCATTTAAAGCCTGTTAAAAGGGGTTTGGACACTCTTATCTAAAATCTAGAGGATTCAAATAAATATAAATTTTTAAAAGAAAAGAGAAAGTTTTGCTTGCTTTGAGTAGACTAGCAGTAGCGACCAAGACTGTACATATTTATCATATATCTTCGATTTGATAGTATTAAACTGGAACTTTATGGTCTTGTGGTCGTTTTTGTTTTGCTGTTCTGTGATAGCTTTGATAATTTACATACAGATCACGTCGCAAACGTGGAAACTGAATGTTGTCAAACGCGTCAACGCTGAATTTGTTATTGTTTATCAAGAGTTCATTTGTACACAACAAATAAACAGTCGAGCCCCAAATATTTATAAACTAATCAAATAGGCTGAATATTCATAAAACCAAAAATAAATCTGACCTTTTTGTAATAGTGCGCCACAATCGTCCTTCGGTTTACTCATGGACTCCAGTGTAAACCAATCAATCCTCTACAGTAGAATGTTTTTGACAGTAGGGAGAATTCATAGTTGACCTTTTACTTAGTTTACCATTCCCTGAAATGCTTTTCTATACCCTTTTTTTAGCTTTATATTAAACAACATATTGGGTATCCTCATCGTTATATAAAAGTAAACAACTTTTCAAAAACTTTCCTTAATAATCTTGGGAAATATTTGTATGATTTCTCCACACTGCTTGACCTTACCATGTGACGTCAGCTCAAGGATCGACATTTGACCCTGTTTTTGCAGTGCAAAGACAGAACTGCATGTGTTTCTCTCTTGTTTATCGAATTATTTTATGCAAGATACCATAAACTTGTGCAGGTTGATAGAATATGGAGTTCACTTCAAATGTAGGCAGTTTGAACTTTACGTGGGCTTGAACGTAACCCCCAGCCTGCGAAAATTCCCACCAGTAAAAATCCCAAATCAGTTACAATGCACGACGACAGAATGAGTCGATCAGTACCGATATGTAGGCCTAGGCTACAGATTTATTGGAATCAAAGTGAATTTCATTGCTGTCCAGGTTTGATGCTGCTAGGGGTCGGAACTTTCTCTGACAAATTTTCAAGCTTATCAGGTAACATGAAGCAGTTTTAAGAAAAAAAGTGATTTTGTCTGCTAAAAAAAAAAAAAGCCCAGTGAGGGAGCGGGTGGGCAATGGCCCTGCAGAGAATACTCCCTTGGCTTCCTCAGTCGATCATAAAAGGCGAGAAAAGAGGTTGCTTTCTGTTGCCCTGGCGTTCTCAGAGCTAGAGGGTAATGGGAAGCAGATTTGTTTGTGATGTTCTGTCCGTTGTCATATAAGTGAATACGACGAGTACGACGTTAAACACCAATCAAACAAACAAAAAACAAAGCTAAAAAAAAAAAAGATGTGCAGATATAATATGCTCGTATGTGTATGCCTGGTGGACAAAGTTAACTTTGCAAGGTTTTATAAAGTTGTATTTACAAAGAAAGTTTGGGGTACAAAAGACAATCAACCAGAAGAATGAGTCTCAATTTTTAAAAAAATAATCCATATGCTTAAGTCAAGAACGATTTATTTGGAACATTTTTAGCCCACAGTCATTCTGACTGTGGGCTATTCTCATCACTCTCCGTGGTCCGTCCGTCCGTCTGTCCGT
>JAVFBW010119642.1:0-15061 GCA_034783835.1 Mopalia ciliata
AAGCATTGTTTAACTCAGGCTTACAGGTGAAAGGGAGAAAATATTCGGTTAAAAAGAACTTTAAAGTTTAAGACAGGGAATATTATATTCATAATCTACCATATCTTTACCCAAAGTTAACACAGGTAAGTTTTTACTGTTTGAATGCCTGGCTAAACTCACACATATTTATGAAACTTTGCTGAACTTGATTTTAATTTTGGTGAAACAGAATTTTATGTCAGTAGTCTCCCTTATTGAAATTTTGGTTAATTCAAACAATAATGGTTTTGGGGATTCGTTGATTGATTTGAATTTAATAATTTTTTATAGGTTCCTTTCATACCACCATTGAACTTATTTCTTCATTATTTATTAAATAGCATGCTATATCAGTGCCTAACAAAATGTCTTAACACTCACCTTAAACTGTACAATTATATATTTGGGTAGCACTATTGACTTTTTGCCTACAAACTACACTTCTCGAGCAGCCTTAAGTGATATTACACGTATCTAAGTCAATTTTGGGGTAATGCACCACATTTAAATCTAGATATTTGCAAACAAAATAATCGGTAATGAGTATACAGCCAGTAAAACGTTTTTGTAGCACTAATATACATGCATAAAGCATGTGCTTTCATTAATATGTACCCATTTGTGTACATAAATTTGAATTAATTTCTAATTGTGTTTATTTTGACTTCAGAAGCACTGCCAAAAAAATACTTAAGCTATTTAATGAAGATATAACACATTGGCAAGGGGATTATATTGCTTTTGTTTTTTTCTTATCTGTGTAATATGTTATCTAAACCTTAAAATGTTGTTCCCAGCTACCTTTTTGTGCAGGTCCTAAATTAAGTTCTGCCTGGTTTCATTGTAATACCCTGTAGTTTAGATTCTATACGAAGACAGAAGGAGAAATTAAAGGCCAGTGTTAGTGTTAATAACAAAGAACAGCACAATGTGACTTATTTTTGGAAACGTATCGGTCAAGGTATGTCTTGTTTGCAGTGACCAGACATTCAAATTGCTGTTGTAGAACTAAAACTGGTAATTTTGACCAAAATAGTGCACTGATAAATTACTGATATCTGATTTGAACTCAACATAGAAAGAAAAAAAACTGCATCAGGATGTAAACCTGTATTGACATGTAGTTACTAATAATTAATTTTTTACTCAACATAGAAAACATATTTTTTTTATTCAACATAGAAAAAGAAAAAAAAAAATGCAACAGGATTTACACCTGTATTGACATGTAATTACTGAATTACTGATAGTTAATTTTAAACTCAACATAGAAAGAAAACAAACTGCAGCAGGATTTACACCTGTATCCTGTATTGACATAATCTGCACAGCATTGGTTTTCGTTAGTGGAATTACAATAGTGATAGAGGATCTATGATTCCATTCTCTGAGACGAAAATGTCTTTGCACCTTCCGATATTGATGACGGTTTAAATTAACTTCTATGTATGTGGATTGATTTTATGTAGACATTTTCTTGGTTGGTATCCTGGTTGATGTTGTCTCAAGTTGACGAAAAAACTGATTAACAGGAAAGCAATTCAAATTATAAACATTGGAGTATTTATAACTGGACCGTATCAAATGCACCCCAGTTTGCCTCTGATAATTTTACAATCTTTTAAGCATACACTATTATATTACCGGTATGTATTTAAGTTATGTTGGTCCATATTGTCCGAGTATGATACCATTTGTCCAGGATTCGGTGTTCGGTGTTCAGGTTACTATATACCTATCAGCACCCAGAGCTATTTTCTTAAAGGGCACTTTCAAGATCAGCTGTTAAAGTTCGCTTATCATTCGTGTTCATTTCTTCGATTACATGTCTGTTTTCTTCTTTGTGTAGCTTGAAATTCAAATGCTGTAAACCTGTATTAGGATGTTCGTTGAAAATGTGACATCACTGGAGCTAAGAAAATATATGTTATCAAGTGTATCTTCTTCTATGTTGTAAATGAGATAAAATTGACCGTTATACCACCTCTGTTCTAGTTAGTTCAGATTGTAATAACATTTATAGTGGACAGTTTGCACTAACAGCCAAGTTCTGTATATATAACACTAATCATCTGTCAACACTTTCAGGAAACTTCATTCGAACATTTTTTTAACGTAAATGATGTCACCTTTTGCAAGCTCAACATTAGACGACATTATTTACGATAAGAATTTGTCTTGCAAACTTTTGTGAAAGTGAGCGCTGTCCCCCATCCCTAATTTCTTTACGATTTAAATGTTTCCCAAGTATGCCAAAGTTATTTTTAAAAAATGAGCTGTATTTTTATATATTACATATTGTTGACCCTTGTGCTGTACAATATGTACCCATAGTGCTGCAGTCATAAGGATGTAATAATTTTGAAGTATTTGTCCGTTGCTGTGAGATCTATATTTATTGTGATAGGCTGAGTGAATTGAAATGTATTTAGAGTTTGTCCGAAGTTGCAACGAATGATGTAAATAGTTGTAAATTAGGCATGATTTGCAGGAGCTTGTATAGAAAGGCCTCGAACTTGCCAGGGTCAATATATAGGCCTACCAACCTAGATTTGGTTTCAAAAAAAGTTCATATGCTTAAAGATACCAATCTTTAGCCATTGTGTTAGAAACTTGTTGGGTTGACCTGTTTTAAAATGTAGCGAGCAAATAAATTTAATTGTACTTAGCAAATAAATTTAATTAATTTCATTTTGCAAACCATGAACATTTATATTTGTCTTAAAGCAAACGCTGTTAGATTACTTGTGTGTATACAAGTTCTTGGGAAATCTTTATTGGAACATTTCTTGCACAATTCTTTTTTTTTTTTTTGCTTTGCAACTTGTAGCACTATGTCAGTACTTGTGATCATAGCTTTGTTTCTTTGTTGTATTTGTCTATGATAAATAAAGCTTGACGTTTATTTCATGAGTATTGTTAGGATATTGTTGAAGTGTAATGCCTGATGGAGCACCCGTGAGTCTTACAAGTCTGTTTTATTTTGCGTTCATGGGATCGAGTCTGCCTGTCGACCATGAGGTATATGAGCGAGACACATGTTGTGGCTATGGCAATCGCAGGAGTGGTTTTTAAAGGGTTTCTTCTCAATTTTCCACTGTTATAAGGATAGGTGCATCATGAAATAGACAATCGCTCGTCATGTAACTGAAATACCCTTGAGTACGACGTTAAACCCTAATCAAGCAAACAACTAAACAATCATTTGGGTTGATTATCAATAACACACAGATAATTATCACCAAATGCCATCCAACAAGGTTTCTGCTGGTGAAGGAGGATATCTTTCTGTGCCATGTTGATATATAGAATACAAAATATAATAAACAACACAATCTGTATTTGCTAACATAGTGTTCCTCTGTAAATTTGCGTGGACAGCTGGTGGTAGCTAGTTGTTGCACCAGAGTTAGTCCTTTTTCAAAGCACTATTCAATTTAATCCTAGATAAGATAAGTGACTCATCTTGGTTTTGAGCAACTGGGCCCTGATTCTCTCTTAACTAAGGAGTGATGAGATGTCAATCCGTTGTGCCTTTTGTGATTGTCATGTTATTTACTTGTTACCAGCGGTGTCGAGTGTGCGTGGTTTCCTTGAGTATTGTGTTAATTCCCAAGTAAACAAACCTCAAATTTATCAAATTACACCATTTTTTATGTCCAGCAATTATCAGGCATCCAATAAATTGATCAACGAGGTGGGATGACTAAAAGACTAAACTTGGTTTTATCGCAATGAGATGTTACATGTACTAAGCTTTAACTGCAGAAAAAACCCCACAAATTAATGCTATGTCGTGTCGCTCTGTTAATTTGTGTGGACAGCTGGAGGAAACTAGTCATGTTTTTTATTTGTTGCCAGTTGTGTCCAGTGTGCAAGGTTTCCTTGAGTATTGTGTTAAGCCCCAAGTAACAAACATCACATTTGTCTAACTACACCATGGTTTGCTTCCTGCAAGTACTGGGCATCCGTTAGATGTGAATGTGTATCTCTTTCGTTGGGTTACAGTTGATCTTGGAATAGCTTCATTAGTTGATGTACAGTTAACAAATATTGAATGACAAAAAAGCTGATTTAGAATGCTCTAGGCTTTTTTTTTTCTTAAGCCATATAGCTATAATTTAAAAAGAAATATATGAATGAAAAGGCTCACAGCACAACCACGGTGGTAGATAAGGTTTCAAATTGTGTGATTTTAAAAGAGAAAAATAACGGGATAGCAACAGATACTTTAACCATTTTTCTGTATTATTAACAAGGCTAATGTGCGATTTAACGTCTCGTTTAGCATATAAAATGTGTCAGATAGTTCAGTATATATCAAATATTATTGGACAGAACTAATAGAACCCACAATAGCCTAAAGGAAATTACAGTTAAGTGCACTCTCTGTATCTCTAAACAAGGCTATATGGTGGGTTAGACTATTAGAGATACAGAACTCTGCATCTACGGTGGTGGCTGCCAATTAGATTACTGTTTTCTGAGTGAATTGAGGAGAAATGTAATTATTTGTAAATGTATAGAGAAAGAAAAATGTGCATGCATTGCCTTCGCCAGGACATACATAATGCCGGGCATTAAAGCCATATAAACCTATCACTCGGTCGCTTCTTGCCCGTTGCTAATGGCAACAGTTAAACATATGACGTCACAACTCGCGGCAAATCGATCTTGTCCACGCTCGTTTCGACCTGTACTTGTCAACTGGACGGTATTTACAACCAGGTATGGTCTTATAAATTCCTTACTACTTGTTTATGTTGGATCTTTCGAAGTTAAATTGTTATCCAACTTAACAGGATACATTTTATAGTTAACAATTTGCGTTGTTATAAACGCAGTAGCCGATATCACTGAGTTTGCACCTGTAACTTAATCAAACGGATATATATATTCATTGACAGAAATGGCGGCCACACGCAGAACAGAACAAGAAATGAGACTGAAATGTTCCAAACAATTGGCAAAAACTAAGGATCCATTAGAACGACTTCGTTTGAAATGTTTGTCTCGGGGAGCAAGTGGAATCAAAGGTTTGGCCAGGTATGAACAATTATGTAACCACAAATTTCGGTTTTATCGGCAGTCCGGTTTGTATCCGTGTTATTTTGTTTTATAAACAATTAAGACCCACACACATAGTTGATGGTAGGTCTTTTTACGTAAAATGGCATAGACTGGTAGTGAAATTTACTGTTCACCGTCTTTTATTCAGTTGCTAAAAAGAAAACCCAAGAAGGCGTTGTTCTGTTGACATTATGTCCTCATAGTGCTAGATACAGGTATCCTCCTCAATGCTAGTAATGTCAGTATTGCATACGCTATATAATGACGGTACCTGGATCTACTCAATGCAGAGTAACAATTTATTCACTATCCAGTTCCATGTTGATATATGACATAGTAAGAAAAATAAGAAAATGTTCAAGGTGGTAAATACGTTTTTAAGTCCTGTGTAAGCAAGGGCTTACTTAGAGTGGTGTCCGCCATCCAAATGGACACCCTGATGTGAATGAAGTGAACCTCATTTGGACACCCTCTTTTAGGAAGCTTTAACATGCAGTAGAAAATTGGACACCCAGTTACTTAAAAAGTGAAGCAAAGTGACCACTTTGGACACCATACAGGATACTTTTGATTTCTGGCTAAGCCCCTGTGTAAATTTCAATAGTGGTATCACCCTGCATTGAACATTTGACAGAAACTTGTTTTGAGAATATTGCCCTTTTATTTATTATCAGCTACAAATATATTGCATCAATATCGTTTGATTCTTGTCAATCTGGTTGTGTGAAATCGATCCTTTATGCATTCTGGCATTTAGTACTGACAGGTGTGGACAGGTAATTGTCTAGTCTTCGTTTGTTGTCAGTGGCATAGAAGGTGGTTTCCTTCACCCTTGGGCTGGCACACCACTATATGAGTGAAATAACCCTAAATATGGCGTTATACACCAATCAAACAAACAAAAGCGTTTTAATCAGGAATTTGCTATGCCTCCTGTTTGTTCGGGTATAAAATAAAATGTCCTTCAATTCACCAAGATATTTTATGTAAAGTATATATATATATATATTTTTTTTTCATCTCCACAGAGCATTCAAAATCATGGATGATGATGAAAGTCGATGTCTCGAATATAAAGAGTTTTACAAAGCTGTCAGTGATTATGGGGTTAACATGGAGGATGATGAGATTAAAGAACTATTTCACAGACTCGATAAAGATGGCAGCGGTGCGGTCGACTTTGATGAATTCCTTAAAGCTTTGAGGGTAAAGTTATTGTCTTTATCCCTTCATGAATAACAGACAACACACACTTAACATGTACATGTGACCTGGGTATTATTTCACAAATCTACCTCAGCCTAACGGGCTCGCGGCCGTGGCTTAGTGATAGCGAGTGCGCTTCCTAAACTGAACCTGCTTCTATTTACCGTTCACAGGATTGAGTCCGCCTGTCAACCATCAGGTAAATGAGCGAGTCACATGTTGTGACTCATATTAGTAAAATGCCTTTCAGCATGGTGTAAAACACCACTCAATCACAGGTAATCATCTCTTGTCAGTCTTTGTTATTGGTTATTTTTACGGGTGTTTTTCTTGTCCGCTGGGTTGACACAACATTATATGAGTGAAATAACCTTAAGTATGGTGACAGCACTAATTAAACTAACAAATACATCTTGATGATTGTTAAGCTTCTAACGTTCATGAGTTGATAATTGAACCATTTATTTTCTGTTCAGCCACCCATGTCAGGTGCCAGAAAGGCTCTTATTGTCCAGGCCTTCACAAAGCTGGACAAAACAGGGGACGGTTTTATCACAACAGCTGATCTGAAAGGAGTCTACAATGTTAAAAAACACCCAAAATATTTAAATGGAGAATGGTCAGAGGATCAGGTTCTCAGACAATTCCTTGATGTTTTTGACTCAGCGAATGACAAAGATGGCAAGGTAGGCGAGATTAATTTCTTGTAATTCTTTACTAACATTTATTTTATATAAAGGAATAATTCATGACAAAGGTAATATAAATGTAGTTTTAATCAATTAATCCAACTTTTTTTCATTTGAAAAAAAAAGAAGATATTAATGATCAAGGGCCAGTTGCTTGAAGTGCTATTACATTTAATCCACTATTAGATGACGTCACTCCATGTTAAAGGTCTTATTCTAATCTACTATTAGCGATTACATCTGGTGTAAGTGACTAATACTCTTTTAGCAACTGGACGCTGACTTAAAGTCAATGCATTGAAATTAAGTTGGGTGATAACACATCTAATGAGTTAAACATGTCAGGGTATGTTTTCTTATAATTTCACACACAGTTTTAAATGTGTGAAAAAAAATGTATGACCTTTAACCCTGGACACTCAGGATATAAAGTCATACTTTTCTGAAGCTCTGGTTTATGGCGAATTGCTTATTGGCTACATGTATTATTTATCTGTGTGTATAACCAAAGCTTCCTGCTGGTTTGAGAATAATTTACTCACAATTAACCGGTTGTTTGGCTTTATTATATTTTCTCACGCAATTTATATCTATTTTTATAGTCACTGTATAAATGCCAATCGTCTAGTATCTATTACCAAGCTTTAGTTTGAATGGCACATCATGGAAAGTAGTATCCTATAATGTATTATACTGAAATGATTTTACCCTCTGGCTAAGGGTAGTTACAGAGGGGCAATGCTGTATTTCCTTAGCACTGGAGAAAAATTAACTTTTCAAATTATTGAAATGCTTCACATCTTGGTTGTGCTGGTGTCAATTTTGTTAGGATACACCACTGTCATATTATTGCAATACCATTAAGTGTGGCGTTAAACACCAATCAATCAATCCAGAACATTTCCTAAGGGCATAATGATAATATGCGCCGCTGGAAGATAAGGATTCATACAACCATAGTTTGAGTAAGTTCTTATATCATGGAGAGAAGTTTTGAATATTGTGTTTGGGCCTAATGGAGTATTTGGACAAAAATTTGTGATCTAGTTTGTTGTGTTCGTGACAAATGTGACAATTTATCCGAGAGTTGCCATATGATTGCATTTTCTTTTAAAATGTAACTATAGATTAAGCCCCCAATGCCTACAACATTGGATGGATTAGTCATAGTGTTTTTGGTCTGTGCCAATATATGATTATTTTGAAGGATACTTCCTTTAACACAAACTGACACAATTCTTTTTTTGGGGTGGTTTAAAATCTCAAACAAATAAAATTTCATATTTGGTGTTTAATGATAACAAATATGACTTATCAAAAGTTGGTTGTGAATTCAGTATTCAATTATATGGCAGCTAAATTGATGCATCTTATTTGAAACTCGGAATTGTAAATTGTCAGATTTGGAAAATTTTTATTACTTGAACTGAGTAAGACAATTAGTTCTTATTCACATATACATAAATTTGATCTACAGCTGAACATATTCCTGATGACACACTTATCAATCAATCACTCACCCATTTTTTTTAGAGGTTTAACAAACTTGGCCATGACAATCAATGCAGAACTTTATTAATGCCAGCAAGTATTTCTGTAGCTATCCGAGTCGCTTCCATCCAGACAGGCCCACGACCTGGCTTAGTTGTAGCATGTGAGCTTGCTAATGCTGCTCAAATGTACCGTTCACAGGATTCAGTCTGTTTGCTAATCCTTCTCTAATGTACCATTCACTGGATCAAGTCCCTCTGTTGTCCATCAGGTACCCGTAAATGAGTGAGTCACATGATGTGGCCCCGCCAATCACCAGTGTGGTTTTTACAAGGTCTGAAGTGGACACTCCGTCCTCATATAATAGAAATACCCTTGAGTAGAACATTCTTGGTTAAAAGTCAAAATAAAGAACACCCAGAAAAAAATTATACATTGCTTTAATTTAGTAACATCAATTGTTAGATAAGACGCTTTCAAGATTACAAAAAAATAAAACAAGTCTTGGTTTAAACAAGTTAAAAAATACATAGTTATCTGTGGGTTTATGAACATATTAATAACTCTACCATACCATAGTCTAGTAGTCTTTGCAATTTGTGAGCATGTTATCTTTGACAAAAAATCTCTGATAGAGCAGTATACTTTAGGATACTTGCATGTTATAGATGACAAAACATATATTTCATATATATATATATATATTGCTTTTAAAATACATACCATGCCTGGCGATATTTTGAATTTGTGTGTATGTGATGATTGTGTATTGTATATCATAACGTGCAATCCGGCATGTACTAAACTAGCATGCTGTTCATGCATTGCAGTATGCTAAAAATAATATTTTTGATAAAGTACCATAATTTTTAATTTTTTAAAAAAATTTACTGAAAACTATAAAACAACTAATCCTCTATAGAATTTAGCATTACCCAAAGTATCAGTCTAATCCGTAATATTGACTACTTAATAGATTAACCATTGACAAAAACCCTTTAAAATATATATTTTAGCTTTAATGTTAAAGTAACAATAAGTCTTGAAGACCATGACTGAATATTTTTTAAGATTTATTTAATTATTACTTGAGTGAAGTATTGATTATAAATTTAAATACCTTCTTTCTATTACGGTTAAAATAAGTAAGTTTGCAATGCATTTTGCGCTTGTCGGCTTGGCTTTCCGTCTGTGATTATCTAACTCTATTCCATTGTAGGTAACAAAAGAAGAATTTATGAATTATTATTGTGGAGTGAGTGCGTCGATAGACAACGATGCATATTTTGATTTAATGATGAGGAATGCATTTAAAATCTAAACTGTTAAACTGAAAGAGAGACTGTTCCACCTGTGGGAATTCCACCATCAACACCCTGCACAGCCATGTCACTACTACCACAACTGTACCACCACCAACCCTGCCTTATCTCCCCTTACACAGCTGATGTTGTTTTAGTTATCGTACTTCTTCACGAAGAAAACGTCCTTCTGTTCCTATCACAATTTATATTCATGTTGTCTTGTATGTGTTTTTGTTAGAATTAAATTATTTTTCTCAAATTTATATTATCATTTCTGAATTTAGCATAAAGTTGAATAGTTTGAAAATGTCATATTTTTATCTGACCCTTTGTTCATAATTATCTGCACTTTTAGTTTACACCATATTTACCAATATCTATATAATATTCATAACTTCAATCGCTTTTAGATATCTTACAATTTTTGCCAATAAATTTACAAAATGTTTTTTTTTTGCAGTATTGTACTGACTTCCAATTCCCAGTATTTTAATGAATGGTTCTCTTGCAATATTCAATGTGCTTAATGTATAAGTTCCTTAAAATGTGATAATTTTTTCTTAAAGAATAAAGCAGAACAGTTATATTTCAACGAGTTAAATTAAGTTATGATTAATTAATTAATTAATTATAAATATCATAAATTAATGCAAACTGTATATATTGATATTTGCGACCTTAGTCTAACTGTTACCAGAAAAATGCATCTTCAGGGTATACTTGTTTGTAATTGGAGTATAAGACCTTTTTTCTTAAACTAATTTACTTTAATGTGTATAGGAATTTACAAGAGTCAGTTCTTTGGTACTTTTCTATGAACAACAAACATTTTTGTCAATTCCCTTTTTTAAATATACATAATATGTGGTAATCTGTGTAACAATGTTTATAAACAGTGGTAAATTTGTTTGATATATTTGAAATATACAATTCATTGGTATTATCGATGTTAGTTAAAAAATATTTCTATATTTCTTAAAAATACTTTCTCCGGTCTAAGTTTTTGTGTTTTATAATCACTGTAGCTATAACACCTGAAATAGGCACTGATTAAATATTGTTATTTACTATTTTATTGTAATCTAACACCTCACCTGTTGCACCCACTAACTCACCTTTAAGCACTTGTAAACTCTTTACTAATTGCAGGTGACACCTGACGAGTTCATGAACTACTACGCAGGTGTCAGCGGACACATTGACAGTGATGCTTATTTTGACCTCATGATGCGCCAAGCGTGGAATCTGTGATCGAACACGCGCTTTGCGAAACTTATTGGATTCTAGCTTCATGGACTTCAGCTGTACTTGTAGGACTACTTCTGCACTAACCCTGTCTGTACTAGTAGGACCCTTTCTGCACCATAGAGAACAATTTCTGCACTCATAGGACCATTTCTGCACTTATAGGACCATTTCTGCACTTATAGGACCATTCTGCACTCATTGATATTTGTTTACATTGTTTTCAACCTGTTTTAATAAGACTTCCCAATTCTAATCTGATTACAGCATGCCGATGTAGTTTTCTGTAGTGTAGCACTTTGAGGAACACCCTTTAACTGTTTTGTTCAAAATCATTGTGTAACTTTTGCTTTATCATAAACTTTCATATCACTCCCATGGAGCTGTCTCTCTCATAATTAACATAACAATCAACTTATTTAATGACCTTTATGCCTATTTAGTTAAAAACATTAAGCCCAAGCTTGGAGGATGTCAAAAAAACATACTTTACAGTATTTTCTCCAATTTGAATTATACCATTAATCAACATCCAAATTTACAACCGTCTAGGCTCATTTATTCATGCTAACTGTTGTGTACAAACTAACAAGGAATGTATAAACATGTAAATAGCTATATAAATAGTTATTAAAATTGCCATTAACATTAGCCGCTTAAACATGAGCAGAAGTCTACTTGATAGACTTCTGACATGAGCGTAGCAGCCGTCCAGTGACATAGAGGACAGGGCCTTTTGGGGGAGATTTTAAGCTGGCTTAAATTCTGGGCCAGGAGTGTTTTACGTGCCTGTATTATGTTCCTAGCACGGCCATACTGTCTTTATTTACCACTGGCGTAACATTGGATTTCCAATAGTGTAATTAGGACCTCCACATTCCATGGGCTGTGTTCGGTGGCCGCTTTAACTGTTGGGAGAACACGTAATGTAAGTGAATACCACTGAGCATGGCGTTAAATGACAATCAATCCAAACCCAGAAATCCATTTCTGTTTTCGTAAAGCTTCTAAGGAATAACTGAAACAACAATTTTAATTAACACCTTATCAATTATAGCATAAAACCAGGTTAAATGGCAGTAAATATGTTTTATCACTTTGTAAAAAAATGTTTTTAAGGTACACATAACGCATTCAGCTACATTGTTATGTATATAATATATTGTTTGTAATTGATTTGTTGATCAGCAAATGTCGTTGGTGAGGCAAACCAATTTAAATACGGTTATTTTTTTGACAACATGAGCTCGATTAGTAATTATTGATTAGTAAGATTGATATTCAACCCTAATACACAGAGCCTTATATTGTTTCACTTTGTCACTGCTATGGGTTTAAATAGTACCGCTTTGAATGTAGTAATAGTTTATTATGCTATAATGTGCTTATGATTTTTATGGAGGTTACACGTTTTTGGAGGGGAGATCGAGATCGTTCACATATGTAAACAAAATCTTTTTAATAAATTTACCGCTGGGGTGTTCTGAGTCTGTCTGTCGACCATCATTCAGGTACATGGATGAGTCACACAATGTGACCATCGCGGAGATGGGTTTTTATTAGGTTTCCTCCCTGTTTCGATTGTTTTAAGGAAGGCATAGTGTGAACTGGACAGTCGGTTGTCATATAAACGAAAAATACATGTACCCTTAAGTACGACGTTAAACACCAAACAAACTCACAAACCTATATTACAGTGGAATCTCCAGTCAAACATCTTGTTACCAGTACTAACACATCTTCTGAATTACATAATTTGGCATATTCTAGAACTTCTCAATGCATTCCATTAAGTTCTTTTTCGTGTTGTGCCAAGTCTCTGTTATGGTCTCCGAGAAAAGGTTAGGGTTATAAACTGTACAAATGGGAAGCGCTTTGTTTTACTGAAATTTATAATAATCTGATCGGTAATGTAGCTTATATATGTAGATAAAATAAGTATTATTAAATTCTATATTTACTTGTGAAATAAATAATTTCCAAAACTATTTCACTGATGTTAACATTTTTGATTTTTTGAATTTTAGGCCTATATAATATAGTTAAGATTTGTTTTTGTGTCGTAAAAAAACAAAAAGAAAACCATTTACTGCAAGTCTTTATGACAGCAGGAACATAAAAGGTCTCTTTTTTTAAATATATTTGAATTTTTGACTGTTGGGACTAATTTTCCTTAAAACAATATGACGATGTGGTGTAACATTGGGCCAAAAAGTTCAGCTCTTTATTAAGAAAAAATGTTGGCGTAAATATGTTGTTTGATTATGAATCTTTGGATATGGGAGGTGACTGTAGTTAAAGATGACATAAAGGTGAGATTTGCAAATGGGGCGGGCAAAAAACTTCCACAGGTCTGCGATATAGTATAGGTATAGCATGAAGGAAACAATCATCGTGGGACAGTTTTCATCGGAGCACTGACTTGAAACGAGCTACCAATCTGCCATTTGTAAGTTTTCAGTGTATTTATAGAGAAAAGTACGAATGATAATCTTGCTTCAAGTGTCTGTGGCATGCAAAGCCATTGATTGTAGTCGGAACAGTTGCCAAAGGAGCAACTGGTCTTTTGCCAGGGAAATTGTTGTAAGAACAAATGCCCCATAACCAAAATAAAAACGCCTGCAAGTTTAGTGATAAAGAATATAATTGAACTTAGTAGTATCTCAAAAGCAGTCACGGACCTGCTTAGTGGTATCGTGTTCGCTTACTAAACTGAACCTGCATGCTTCACTGTACCACCTGTCGACCACCAGGTATATTAGCGAACCACATGTTGCGGCTCCGGCAATCGCAGGGGTGGTTTTACTCGTTATTCTCTCAGTTTACCACTGTATAATAAGGCTAGGTGAAGTGGACAATCCGTCGACATATAAGTTAAACACCAATCAAACAAACAAACAAAATGAGTCGTGTGTAAGAATCGTACATTTTGACAATATTAATCAATGAATGGCAATAGGACAAACCACCTAGACGTCTGCAGAGAAGGTGACAGGAAATTTTTGTGATTGAAGCGCCCGGAAAAAACCTCGAAATTCCTTGTATCGGATTGTGATGACTCAACGTAAGAAAACTATTGTACTGTACAAACCATATACACAATCGCATGATAGAATTAGTCACTTTAAAACATAACATTGTTATTCTTGATTATCACGGCAAAACTATCCCTGTTTATTCAAATTTTAAACCAGCCATTTTAACAATTTCGTTTATTATGTAAAAGTGTATGATTTGTGGAGATACACAAGAGAGATATTTGGTTTGGTAAACAAGACAAGTAAAAGTGACTTCGATCTTAAACTGCATGTTCCACTACAACAGAACCACAGCTAATTTTGACCTGGTTCCCATCACACTGGATGAATTATGTTAACGTTACTATTACCACACATTATTTAGTAGTATCTAGTTCACAGCGACTATTAAATTGCCATTTCACCAATTATATTCACAGCTGTTGTACATGCCACACTTCACAACAATGTTTTGTACAGGAGAAGGTAATTTTTTGTCACTACGAAAATCTACTCGGTGCGCCAAGAAATGGCGAACCCTATATTGGTGTTGATAATTCTGTAATACAGCAGTTTTACAAGCTTTTTATATAAGTTTGCGGTATCATAAATGATAGATAATCAAGACTATTTACATGTATGGTATTTCGGCCCTTCCAAGTTGTCAGGGGGTCTTGGGATTGGGAGGCACCTGGTACCCCATAGTGATCATTTAACCAGACGGGGATATCTAATAAACCCGGATTGGACGTGATGTTCAACATGCTCTTTCCACATTTTGTGTTCAGTTTATTTAATAATTTGAAGATGGGGTAAAAACACAATCTAATACATAACTAGAACTGTAATAAACCTTTTGTTTCTGTAAATAATGCACAGACAACACGTGTAATTTCGTGCAAAGTATGTCCCTTATCTCGTTCTATTGCCTAGAGGATCACGGGCGTGGCCTATTGGTTAGCGTGTCTGCTGACCAATCCTACTTCGTTATACCGTCACGTGTTTTAGTCTGCCTTTC
>JAVFBW010119653.1:0-15060 GCA_034783835.1 Mopalia ciliata
TTACAATAAATATTGTAAATAAATAAAATCGCTGATCGTTTTCTTTCTGTTTGATAAATACCGTAACAGTATATATAAATGTCACTCTAATCTTAAATGGAATAAATAACCAGCTTCTTATCCGATAAGTTTATCTGTAATATTAGCTTCTGTCCTGCTAAAAAAATGAACAGTATTATGTTAGAAATTATTTTTTAAGCACATTTTTTCCACTGTGTCAAATTTTTTTCTACCTTATTAAACTTACCCTCCAGACTGAAGTTGTTTTTTCTCATGGTCTTTACTGTGATAATATCTCTGTAATATTGTAATTCCTCTCTCTCTTAAATACTTTGTTTCAACACTATCAACAAACAATAATAATAATATATGACTCATTAAGGTTGAACTGTAGGAATGTTACCATCTTATACATTGTCCACAACAAGGTAAATATATATTACAATAAGACAGTGTTTAGTGGTAACTGTGGCAAATAGACAGTGAAGGTAAAACTTGTTGAGGGTAACTGCCAGACTCCTTGACAAAAAATGAAACACATTTTAAATACAAAATGTATTCCTACTACTGTTTTCCTGTTGCCTGTACCTTTGTGTTTGGTTATTTTCTCAATAAAAGCATAGTTTCAACAGTACTAAAAAATCAAAGAATAATAAGGAACTTCGACAATTCAACAGGTGTCCAATTGACATTGCCCAAGGGATATAATTACATTGATTACAACAGCATAACATCATTATTGTTTATTTGGGGCTATAACAGAATACCCAAACTTACCTGACATATGTATCAAGGTATTTATCAAATATATTTTTGGTTTGTTTGTGGAGAAATGAGCTGTCATTGCCTAATTTGAACTTTGACATCTCCACTGAAAGTTTTGTAGTTCTGAAAAAAATATGAAAACTCTGGTTATAAAACTTGTAAAATGTGACAAAAATATATCACGAAAGGTAATATTTTAAATACACATTGATAATTATCTGGTAATAAATGCTGTTAATCTAAACAGCTTCAATATATTTTTGATAAAATATTACTTTCTAGGGTCTTAGAAGTGTGCAATTTTAAAGCCCAATGTTAATGGAGACAAAATGAAGACAATGGTTTAAGTACTGGATGTAACAATAATTACGGTCCCTGTAAGTTGTGCACACTTCCCCAGTGTCAGTTCAGGCAGCCAACCTTGACATCCGGTGACATGTTTTCTCACACTACAACTGATATAATCACATTAGGACCATGTGATAATAAGTATTACTTGTATTATATTACATGAAAATAATATCCAGGTTCATTTTAATTAGTCAACACAAGGAAAATGGGTTATAATATAGAATGTCCCTGTTTGTCTTCTTGCTACAAATTGTTGGCTAGGGTCCTTAAAAAAAAAAAAACTATCA
The DNA here is from genome assembly GCA_034783835.1 of Mopalia ciliata. Classification (NCBI taxonomy): domain Eukaryota; kingdom Metazoa; phylum Mollusca; class Polyplacophora; order Chitonida; family Mopaliidae; genus Mopalia; species Mopalia ciliata. The sequence goes on from JAVFBW010119653.1 coordinate 1,404, forward strand.
TATTTAAGCCTGTTTGATACGATGAATATTACTCATTAGATGTTCTGGATTATCTTAATTCCCTACTCCTATAATATTCACTGTATCATTCAGTCTCTAGAAAGATAACGTTTAACTATATTATAGGAGCATTGAATAGTCCTTAGTCTGCTGTAACCCAGTGACAAGTAGAAACTTACTTTGTGTAATATTTAAACAGATTCTGTAAGTATTTTTCTGAGTCCGGTGAATTCTTCAGCTGTTGACTGATGTTATCCTAAAACAAACAATATCAGTATACCTGGAGGCTGGAGGGGTGTTTGATGCCATGCTTTACTTTAGTTTAATTACACAATGGCATTGTACACTATCACATTTATTAACACTATCATGATAAAAAAAGATGACAGGTTTTGCTCTGTTGGCAAAAGAAGATAAACAGCTCTAATTGATGAAAAGAAATAAAAGGATTTGATTTGAAGAGCCGCAAAATCCATACCAGGGAAGAGGCCCTCAAACCCCAATTTATTTATAAAACAAATGTATTGACAAACTCGTACCCCTCCAGTGCTTTGCAAAGAACATATGACTTTGACCTGACCATACCTCCATTGGCCATTTTCACAGAAGGGACAAAAAGCGGTAAAGATATGTCCAATGTTATCTGACTTATTATTTTTATTTTTTTTTTATTTTGAATGTTACTGTTAAAAAAAAATTGAGAATAGCTTAAATAATAATTTTTGTTAAGGCCAAGATGATTTTTAGTCCCCAAAAAGTCCACTCCGTGACATGTCCCAACTGGGGTGTACCAATATTAAACCAATAAAGGTCTTTACCGATATGAATAAATCAAAATATGCACCCAGTGACCAATTATCAGTGGAATCTGTCATAAGAAGTCAGGAAAGCCTGTGTGCTTGAATTAAAGAGCATGGTCCATGATAAGTCTTAACATAATCCGCAAGTAACTCAGACGTCCTTAATGTCACAACAATGGAATGTCTTTACCATTAACATCAAACAGTAGAGTAAACTAAAAAAATCAACTACACACTTCAATTTTAAAATGTCTTTATCATTAATGGTATCTTTCTGTGAAAATGACCCTTTAAAAAACTCACTGATGTATGACAATTTGGTGTCAGAATGAAAGCTCTATCCCTCACCTAAGTACAACAGCATCTGTAGGTCTATAATGTTTTGCCATTGCCATAAAACTTTTGAACAGAGAAATACTGTGACTGTGCATACCTTCTTATTACCAAAAGTATAAAGATACAGAACTTCGGAACAAATAGTGACCCACCTGAATAGCTGTAGAAGAGGATTGCTTGATTAATTGTTGTTTTACACAGTGAACAAGGGTATTTCACTTACATTATGGCAGTGTTTCAATAGTAACTGACACAAGCACAACCATAAAATGTGAAGTTATTTAGCAATGATGGCATTTGAATTTTCTACCTGTGCTAAGACAGCATTCCTACAAACCAAAACAACTGCCCTTAGCAAGGAGTCATAGGTGAAGCGATAAATAAATGAAAATGAGAGGATATACCTTTAATTTGACTAGGTAGATATTTTGAACGAGTTTGCTCATGACGATCTCAGGACTAGTGAACACTTCATTAATTAGCTGGTATGTCCTCTGACACAGTGGTACGATATCTGCAAACAGATCTTCACGATGATATGCTCCCTGTAATAATAATAATAAATAAAATATAATGTGGAGCTTAAGAAATGTAAATTAAATGAAATGCGATCATTAATTTATTTGTCATGCATATGTTGAATCTCATAAGTGATAAAGAACTTACATTTCTTTGTTCTGTACAGTTTAAATCGCAGTATCCTTGGTTTTCACTGATGAGTTAAGGATAGTACAAGAGTAGTGGACTCAATTTGACTTCCATATTTCAGTGATTTATTTTGCCATCACCAGGAAAGTCGATGTCAGTTTCTGGATGATGGCAAAATAAACTGCTGAAATATTGAAGTCTTTCGTTCTTCTGAGTTTCACTACTTTTGTACTATGAATCTCAGTAATTAATTAAAAGCTTAAAGAGGCTTTAACAGCGAGTGTGGCAATGTTAAAGGAATCTGTTCCCAGAAACTTTTTTTTAACTTAATAGATCAATATTACAGTCTTACCTTTTGACATTCTTCTATAAATGTGTTGATGCACTGTCCATAACCCTATAATGAACAAGAAAAAATTAGATGAATTGTTAACCTTTGCCGGTAAGATAAGAATAGCTGACCCATCTGGGTTATGTTTGACATCCTACTCAGCAATGCTCCACTGACTTGTACACACTGTGATCTCCCAAGAAGAGATCAATGATATTCCCTACCACTTAACTGAATTTATATGACGAAAAACCAGCAGCATTTTAACACGTTGACTGCCAATCACAGGGACCCAGTTGGGTCACATAAACCAAAAGCCGGTATTCTGCTTCTTCCCTCTCTATTATTGAATTTTTAACATGTAATTTGTGTCTAATATGTGTTTTAGAGAGTATAAAGGAGATTCCTCTTACTGCGAGATAACTCGTAGCTGGCTGTGTGAAACGCTAGATCATCCCTGTACGCCAATCTACGAGATAACTCGTAGTAGAGAAGGTACGATTTATCTGGTACCTAGCACCTTATACAAGTCATAGGGGTGTTTTGTTGGAGAGAAAGTATTCTGTAACAAGCATGGTTTACACTTTGTTAGAATCGACGGTTACACAGCTGACAGATATTTTCAAAGTTCGTAATTGTAGTACGGAATACTAATGTATGGCAAAATCTATTAGATATCATTGCAATATATTTCCATTGATTCCACATTGAATATATGTCATATTGTCTTTACAATTTCATTTTATACGTTCATCCAAACCAAGCGGAAGCACCGAGAGTTTTTGTGTCGAGTGACGCCAAGTTCGACATTATGGTCATCAAATAAAAAGATACATTGTGTTTTTTTAATTGTGACGAATTGCCGTTATTTTATTCATCAATGCGTCTAAAATAACCAATTTAAAGCACGTTTTAGTGCAGACAGGATAATAATTCAGTTTTTTGCATTAGATGATGACCTACGAGTAAACTCGTAGTTGGCAAAATGGCAGACCCCACCTACTACAAGACAACTCGTGGTCGGCAGTTAACGTGTTAGTATTCAATGATAATCATAAAAAATAGTTTTTAAGATCAGTTAAAAACTATTTTTTTATCTATTACAAAATCTTTTTTATTGAGTCCGAGGAATCTATACAATTATATAAGCTTAACCTTACATTAATGAAAGTGAATAAAACCAAGATGGAAAACAGTTTTATGTGTTAGATTTACAATAAGCTTGCGCAGAAATCCTGCTGTTTTCCCACTCTCCTTGCTGCTGAAGTGGACATTTTTTGGTTCATGCGAAGAATAATCAAGTGTGGATATGTTGAATTAATTTATGTTTACATTGTATTGAGGCCCCCTCCAGCTATGTGAATAAGACCACTTGAGAGCCGGGCTGGCTCATACAGCAATTGTCCGACTCAAACATCACAGGTAGATTCCTCTGGTAACATATTGTGACTATAACTCTGTCAATTCTTTCACTATTTAAATGGTCTAATTTATAGCTTTTGTTTAAAGGCAGATAGTAAACCAAATCTCTATAATACTTCTGCATTGATTTGAGATTTCCAATTAGTGAGGGGGAGGGCAGGGGGAGAGGGTACCGTATAAGTGATTTTTCAGTCACGGGTAGGTCATTCAAATTTATAAAATTAAGCTTTTACCACAGATCTGCTTCTGTTGTATATTACACATTTTTTTATGCAGATACTCTTTGTGTTAATCCAAAGATGTCCAATAACTTTGTATTGCTGCTGAATTGAACAAGTACTGACATTTATCAGGGTTAATCGAGGTTTGCTGGCTGTTTATATGTGGAATATAGCAGAACAGATAAAGTGATTTACAGAAAGTATTTTTGTTTTCCCTTTGCTCTGAGCTACACCACCAAGACAAAACGGCTCCCTTGAACAGCCCAGCTGATTCCCATGGGGCAAATGCCGGCTTTTTCTTGTCCTTTATCTATAACGGTATCAAAATAAAAAGGTACATGTATTTATATTTCTTAATATATTTCAGAATATCTTACTTTATCAAACTGTTCAACTGTGATGTCTGTATGGAGTCAAAACTCTCAACTTAAAGCCACAGTATGCTGTACATGTAACTAAATTAGCATTTGTTAAATAGATAGGCTAAGTATTGTCACAGAAAATTCCTATAGAATCCTATAGTATTTTGGATTTCATATAGGACAACTATAAAATTCTATAAAATACCAGTTATATAGGATCCTTAAAGATGAATAAATCGTACAGGAGTTTGTCCAAATTGAAGTGAATCATGCCTGTATGGTCAGCAGATAATACCGTACACCTGTTCATTTACCAGCTGGTCATGGACAGGTGATGTTATTAGAGTTACCTGCATGGACTAGTATAAAGTTAATATAGCGTTAACCAGCGAGTCACCTGAAGGCACATACTAGTACTTCCTGTAAAATAACAGCTAAATACAATAATATGGAAGTTTTGATCACTACAAAAATGATCAAAATCACTTTATTATGATAAATCGTATGATTGGACAGAATGTAATATTTCCAATGCTATATTTCCAGGTCTTACTGTTAATATATCTGATAATTAATGGAATTTGGACAGCTTCCAATGTCTGGTGTATGTTTCAACCAAATGATGCTGTACATTTCACCCCTCAAGTTTACACAGCTGTCTTGACTCAAAACAACATTGTTAAAATCTTTATTATTATTGGCATTTGAGTAATCTCTCTTCTGTTTTGACATAAACATAAAACTATATTTAAAGTTTTCTGTAAATTTTAAATAATTAAAAGTCTTCTGTAAATTTTAAATAAAACTAGATCTAACAAAATTAACCAAGGCTTTGTATGTTAACAATTTTGATAAATAGCAATAGATATTTTCTAGCAATTTATGTGAACTGTTTGTGGTGAGTAGGGTAAGCTTATACAGTTATTAGAAATAAGGCCATTTTATGTTTTTATTGTTTTTCTGTTCGATCTTAAAAAAAAACAAAATATCAAAATAAAAAATAGAATGAAACAATTAAGACAAGGTGAATGTACATGACCAGATTAAAATTGAACACAAATCAGGTAAACACAACTTGCAAAAGCAAGGTAAAAAGGAAATAAGAAGAACAATTCATAGGTACATTTAAATATTTTATTTATTTTTATCAAAAAGCCAACTTTTGCTGTGAGAGACAAATATCATATAAATTCCGCCTTTAGGCGTAATTCTAATGTGAAGAAAGAAATAGGTTCAAGTAATCACAACTATTTGATTTGATGTAGAGCTGGGAATCATGCCAAGGCGGGATCAAATATGGAAGAGAGTGATCGTGGAAATCTATAAAATCATTTCATAAAAAATACATGCATCTTCAGAGGAAATTTTACAGCTAAAAATGGCATGACTGCGTGTACAGTACTGAGAAATATTATGTTGCTAATAACTAACTAAAAAGCACAAAACTGACTAAAAGGCATAACAATCATTCAGTAAATGTTATTAGTATTGGATTATAGTTTAGTGTTGCTTTCTTTTCTAACTTCTATCTGGTGCCCACCTGAACTAGAAAAAAGTACAAGGGAAATATTTTTCTGCCAAGGAGAAGAAAAGGACATATTCTTTCCGCTCAGAGAATTTGATAGCTTTTGCCTCTAACAGTAGCCTTACTAATTACACAAATATGCACACATTACTTTCTAAGAAAACGCATAGACATACAAATTGTTGAAAAAATAATAATCTATATTTTCGTTATTTTGGAATAACGCTTTCTTAGTTAGAGCATATACCTGTTCAGAAAATTTTGTAGGCATTTACTGCTGGTGATTCGGTGCCTAACTCTGAGGGTCGTGGGTTTGATTCCCGGACGGGTTTCAACCTACAAAATTTTCTGAACAGGTATATGTTCTAACTAAGAAAGTGTTATTCCAAAATAACGAAAATACAATACAATTACTTTTATTTAATAGTTCACCATAATTTGTTCACAAGTAACATTTTGGCAATTTTATAGATTAAGTGATTTTGGACAGCTGTTTGACAGGTTAACTGGGAACAGATGATGTGTACTTCTAAAGAGAATGCATTTAAAATATACAGCACTGGCTTTTCCTTTTAAATATTAGAAAATAAGTAAGGCTTTTAGCTTTAATTGCTAATTATAACTTCATTCATAAGGATAATAAGTACTGGTGGCATGTAAATCAATATTAGGATTAACTGATTGAGATATATTTTGCAATGATTTACCCTCATAAAATAAAAGTCTATTGTTATTAATAAATTAAACAGTTTATCAGCCTTTATCATTATACTAAGATGTACCTAGGTATCAAAACATCTCTCTTGAGTTTCTGGCCTGTGAATGTATATCTCACTGAGACACAAGAGGTATTTAGTACACAATGGAACAGAGACAACAAACTGAATTGTGTTGATTACTGTGAAGCATAATTCAAATGTTGTCATGAACAATTCTCAATAATTAATTTGACTAGACTCGTAGAAGGATAAGGCTGGGTAAAAAGTTACCCCAAGTAGTTAGGTTCTCTTTTCACAGTTGTGAGAGTGATCCGTGGGCATGTGCTACCAGTCACTCAGTTAAACCATAATGACTAGTGATAGGAGACCACTGGCCAGACCTCATCTCCCACCTCAGCAGTACCCTAGTATAGAGACCCCCAAACAGTGGCATGGAGGGTTGATAGGAGATAAATCCCAGGGTGATATGGGGTTACATAGATATGTATAACATTCCTGTCATCATAAATTAAAGGAGTTAACTGTGATTTATGTGTGTGAAAACATGATGTTGGGGGGATTGTAAACAGTTTGTGGTGTCTTTAAGGTCTTCAAGTCTCCAAACCACACAGATGTCCTGTAATAATCTCACCACTATACAGAGATTTAACCTACACATACTGCTTCAGAAGATCATCAAGTAAATATCTGGTGTAAATGAGTTTTTTGGAGACTGTCTGAATAAATCCACTAGCATTAAAAGTACATAAATTAAGAATTTGTATGACCAGCACACATTAACGCATTTGGGATTGATTTACTTGTTTGTTTGATAGATTGGGGTTTTACTCTATACTTAAGGTGGATTAAGGAAACCACTCTATAGACAGCAGTGTGTTTTCTTCTTAGCCGATACATCACTGGCAATAAACAAAGACATGACACGACAATCACCAGACCCTTCAACAGAGCCCTTTAGTGTTGCCTCCTTAGCTCTGAGACATCACTGGCAATAAACAAAAACAAGACAGCACAATCATATGACCCCCTCAACAGAGCCCTTTAGTGTTGCCTCCTTATCTCTGAGATATCACTGGCAATAAACAAAGACAAGACAGCACAATCACATGACCCATCAACAGAGCCGGTTATCGTTGCCTCATTTTGCTTGCATCCACCCGGATTAGAACCCTGGTCTCTGGCTAGCAGGGCCAGTGCTCTCACTGACTGAGCTTTGTATAAATGTATACATGTATTACAATGAGGAGTAGTGTGGTCCATACTTTCCATCCAAGGCCACTTCTAACGATGTGCTACTAAATTGTGCATGGAGGTATTAGTGGAAGAATTCATCTAGCTGTTAGTCCACCAGTGCTCAAAGAATAGTACCGATTAAATGAAGTTAGAGCCATTAATTATTAACAGGACTATCTGGTAGGAATTTTTTTTTCAAAGGAGGTTAATTAAATCTGTTGGAAGAGATTTTTCTCTCAATGAGTGAGTGGACTAGTAGTGAGATGGGACATGTGTATGTGTTTACAGGATTTTCTTGAGAATAGATCATAGCCTCATAACAGCCCCTCCGGGAGCCTATATTTATCGTCACGTCACGAGGGGCATCCATACTGCTTCACAGCCTATAGCAATCTGATATCCTTCACTTCACCTGGGCAGAGAGACTTTACAAGTCTCAAAATCCATAATTCATGAAATGGCCATACTGGTTGATCCGGAAAGCTAATTTGATGTAATATTACCAGGTCAAAGAAGTGGTGGGTTTTGTTGTTGTTGTTGTGGATGGGTGGGGTGTGTTACAGGACATGTCCTCGAACCAAATTTATCAGCTGAACTTTCACGTGCATATTCCCTATTTGTAAATGCCTGCCCTTAATTTAGGCCCCCAACACGTTTTAGTCCTTATACTTTAACTGGGTGTCCAAAGGGTAGAAACATTCTTCCACTTAGGTATCACACTCCAGGGCATGCCACAGGTTCAAGTAGCTATGATAGTAACATTGTAAGAGGACACAGTGTGATATCAGCCTGGTCTCCTGTCCTGGAGAAACACTCTAACAGTTAAACACAGTTGATAGCTCTTACTTCACCACTTCACACACAGATGGCTTCCACATCTCACTACAGCCCATGAAAAATCTGAATAAATCCTGCTACCTACTTCACCACAAATGCCAAGATATGATACTGACCAAGTAAGATTTCCCATCTAATTGTAAGTAAAGACACGAAACTGCGATGTAGTTTTACCCTGTGATAGTATAGAAAACCTTTATCAGATCTCTTGTTTTTACAAAATATAATGCTGTTTTATTGTAGACAAATCTTTCATTTCTCAATGATCTTATTATAACATTACTTTTGAATCATTTCGTTTATCATAATTTTTTAAGATGTTATATTGAATTGAGAAAGTTGTGTTGCCCAATCTATAAGAGCAACCTGCATTAGAACATTAACTTCGTCATGTGGATCGATTGCTGAAGTAAAATGTTAAAACTGAAACAAAAGACTAACACAGAGCTTTCTATACTTCTCTATATATTAGGCTTATTGGGCTTAATAAAAGGTAGCTCCAATTAGCAAAAAATGAAATGCACCAAAAGATGAATTGATCATTTGGGCCACACTGATAACAGAGATATGATGCCCCATGCACTCAGAAGGTGCCCAATTTGCCCTTTTACAGTCTGCTGTTTCTGGGCCATGCTATCAGCTGTGTGGACAGGTGTGGGGTTTAGCGTCCTCACTGACTGCCCGGTGATAATCTACCAGCAGGTGCCTTCATCTCACTGGGTTCCTCCTCTAGCTGATTTACCAGAAACGATATGGAGTTCAGTCAATGAATGTCAGATGGTCAGAGAACTACAGGGCAGATAGACACACAGTGGTGTACTCTGTATAACCCTGCCAGCACCAGACACCAACAACACCACACCTGAAGGTGCCACCATTAACATTTTAGATGAAGCCCACCCCTGGAGAAATAGCTTTTCACTGAACTGAACAGAAGCATATATGCATAATACTCTTTAGCTTCAAAAACAATATAGTCAACAATATAATAATTCTTTGTTAAAATGTAAAATATTTCCTTTATAATATTTTAAGAAGCATTTAATTATTTTAAGACCTGTTTTTGCAGGTCAAAACCATGTATTTCCATTGGATATTCCAATCCACTGATCAAGATGTGTTTTTAAATTAAAAACGTTAATTGAGAAGTGCTAGTTTCAAATACAGATCCTGACCATTTTATTGGTCATCTTTTGTTGAAGGTCGTCTTGGGTAATGTCCATTGATAAAAGACTTGGGAGATAAATGGTTCTCCTAGAAGGTTCATGTTACGTCACCAACAATGATGTTTGTTCGTTTGATTGGGGTTTAACGTCATACTCAAGGGTATTTCATGAACATAATGATTGACTGTCCACTTCACACTGCCCCTAGCCTTAGGCGCAAACCGAGAGAAAATCTTGTAAACCCCCCCCCCACCCCCCACGATTGTCGGAGCTACAAAATGTGGCTCACTCATATACCTGAAGGTCGAAGGACGGACTCGATCCCATGAATAGTACATTGAATTAGGTTTTGTTAAGTATAAAGCAAACACCCTACCACTAAGCCACGGCCATGGGCAAGGTGAGATAAGCAAAAGTCGTATATTCACATGATTGATTGTAAGGACATGTATCCTGTAGTAAGGACATGTATACTGTGGGAAAGAGATGTATCCTGTAGTAAGGACATGTATCCTGTGGGAAAGAGATGTATCCTGTAGTAAGGACATGTATCCTGTGGGAAAGAGATGTATCCCGTAAGAAGGACATGTATCCTGTGGGAAGGACATGTATTATGTTGGGATTACATGTATCCTGTGGGACAGACATGCATCATGTGAGAAAGACATGTATCCTGTGGAAGGGACATGTATCCTGTGGGAAGGTCATGTATCTTGTATGATGGACATGCATCATGTGAGAAAGACATGTATCCTGTGAAAGGGACATGTGTCATGTGAGAAGGACATGTATCATGTGAGAAGGACATGTATCATGTGAGAAAGACATGTATCCTGTGGGAAAGATATACTAGCAGACTTGAGAAACAATTGATTCTCAGACAGATTGGGGAGCTAGTTGAAGGTCAGCTTCCGCTCATTATGGGTTCTCATGAGTAAGCACCATAAATAAGGACAAGACCCAGGAATGGCTCCATTACACAGGTACATTTGGTGATTCGAAGCAATCCTTAAAGTAATTATAGGCAGCCTTATATCATCATAAAATCTGAGTCATCCAGGGCTGATTTCAAGCTAACAGTATTGTCTGTCAGGGACTACAATCCCTGCTTAATCATTTCCATAGACACACAATTTGCTGAAGAAGACAGCACAACCTATGCCAATATTGATTTCCAAACAAAAACATTTTTGCTGACAAATTTTCTTGTCCAAAAAATGCAATTTATCAAATTATTATGGAAGCCTTTAAGTAATTGAAGAATGCAGAGGATATTCTTAAAGCAGTTAATTTTTTTTATTACATTTTTGTAATTTGGAGGTTGTAGAGAGGATGCTGCAACACAGAGGCATCTGCCATTGAAGAGAGCTGTTACAACATCTCATCTCTTAACAATCTGGCATAAAGCCAAGCCCCCATAAGCTACTCTTGCTGAACCAATCTACTTTTTCTTCTAGTAAAAGTCTGTGAACACTGATACATCAGGCGGTCTTTGACATAGATGAAACTATTAGGAGAAATGAAGCCAGAATAATATCAGTTAAGATCCCCAATGATAACCACCTGTTAACATTAAAACTCATTCACAAGTACTCTTTACCCTTATCATATATTTATGGAATTTAAGAGGTAATGGTGGACAAAACCGTGATAAATGATCTTTCTTAGTGATGCTGGATATCTGTGTTCAATGATGTCTGATAGAATTGAAATACACTTATTTTCATACCTTCATTTGACATTATTTTTGGTTTGAACGAGAAGGACTCAACTATTAACTATTATATACAGTTATCACACATTTAAAATAAAGACACGTTTTAAACATGATGCTGTCCCAGGAGTATTTGCTAACACACCCCTCTTGCTATCCTTTAAATTGTTACATTTTCAGGATTTCATATTTCATCACCATCAATTAATTTTTATTATATCTTTTTAAATTTGGGTCTACAACACCAAGTAATCTGCCATAATAACTTCACAGGACGCCCTTAGCATTAATCCTAAAGGCAAACAAAGAAAGCTTCCAGAGATCTGATAATTTCACACAGGCACAAGGAAAATGTGACAATCAGGAAAGTTTTTATTTGTTCCTTTGATTGAGGTAAAACATCATACTCAAGGGTATTTCACTTATACGATGACAGATTGTCCATTTCACACAGTTCCTAGTTTGCATACAGTGGAAAACCAGTAAAAACCTCCTATAAACCACCCCTACGTTTGCTGGAGTCTTATCATGAGACTCACTCATACACCTGATGGTAGACACATGGAATCCAACCTCAAATGGAAATAGAAACACATCCTTATGGATTTCATGTCATTTCTAAAGACAACTTAAATGAACTATCAAATTAAGTCAAAAAGTTGTTTTTTTCAGACTTTTTTGGGCAATATACAGGGTATAGATACATATTGAGACACAACGGCAAAGATAGTTACTTCTAAACAAATTAAATCCCAAGAAGCTTTTATTTGTTGGACATAAAGACAGAACTTATTAATGTTTCATGGGAGAAACAGTCACATATGTCACTGGTTTATTTCTCTGCCTTTTCTTATCCAGTCTTATTTCAACAAGACATGTGTTTGTAGAAATATATCAAACTGTATCATTGAAGAGAAATTGTTTCTTACCTTTCTCCATGAACACTCAGGTGAAAAGGCATTTGTTCCACAGGTGAAAACTTCATTGTCATACACGATAAGAACACGGACAAAATTGTGACAGAGATTCTGGAGGAGAAACATTTAAGAATAAACTCAAATATCTTATTAGAACAAATTATTTATGTGATTAGAATAAAATATTATCTTCAAACTGTGACTTAATATTCTAGTTCTAAATTTTTGTGATGAGTCAATACTGTTTAACATGGAAAAGACATTGTATGGCAAGATTGAAGAGTAAAACACATCAACGTGATGACAAGATATATTTCCTAAGTTTTATCAGAGCAATGTAAAGCTTTAAAATACAGCCTTCATAACCATTTGTAGGTCATACAAATAAGTATTGAAGAATAGGTATTGATAAGGGTAACATTGACAGGAGATATTGACATCTTACCTCAGGCTGGCCTTTAGCTCTACAGATTAGTTTGGTCATGTTGTTAGATTTCCAGTCAGCCATTTCTAATTCAGACAGGTCATCTAACGAGAGACGGAACAAACATTCCCTACAATAGAATAAAAACAAAAAAAGTGTCAATTTTAATCTACATAATTATTTTGTTGTAAGTCACATAAAAGTAAAACAACACCTGATATTTTTAAGTATTATAATTTATTTCAATTAAATATTTCAACAATCAACGACAAATCATGAACTGCTAAATTTGTATACATTTTATAATAATAATAATATCTTTATTTCCAGAGGGTAACTCAATCAATTTACAAAATATCCACATAGACTGGTAATGTAAATTTACTGAACTGTATTTTGCGATTATGAGTTTGCTAAATTAGTAATTTATGTACATTATGATGTTTTTTAAACAACTCACATTAATAGTGAAGAGCTGTGTTTGAGCATTGAGAAGTGAAACTGTTTGGCAACCATTGACTTACCTGGCACCAACCAGAAGCTGATTTCTTGGAATGTCAATAGTTAATTGTGCGTTATCTAATATGGTTGGCTGACTAAACACTGAAACTTGGGTCTGCAGTAAATCTGAAAGAAAGCAAACATCTCGATGTAAGTATACAATTAGTATTATAAACAGTTTAACAATGGAAAGCTGTCTTAGAAATCTGACCAAGTTTTGTCTAAATTAGAATGGTGTATTTGATTTGGTTGATCAGGGTTTTTTACACTGTATTTACTCATGTTATGGTGTGAAGGAAATCACCCTTGAAACTTCAATGTAACTGGTGACAAACATAGACAAGACAATCACAATTCAAGCTGCAATACATAGACAATACAAACTTACAGGCTGTCATATTGCACCAGAGATCCCAAGATTAGCAGGGCGGGGGGGGGGGGGGGGGGGGGGGGGGGGGGGGGGGGGGGGGGGGGGGGGGGGGGGGGGGGGGGGGGGGGGGG